>APFE030440672.1:71916-197098 GCA_000404065.3 Pinus taeda | reverse complement strand
CATATAGCACCGCCGCTTCCAAGTTTGTACGAACTACCGGGTTGATAAAATTAAGAGACAGGAAGCCCCAGGAGTTGTAGCATTATTGCTACAATACTAGGGCTCACCAACTAGGTTGGCAGTGTGGTGGGTCGTAAGAGCACATCAGGATGTTGTTTCTCACTAGGTTCTACTTCGATATCTTGGATGAGCAGGAAGCAAAAATCTGTTATTTTAAGCACTGTCGAGGCCGAATATATTGTTGATAGTATGGCATCCCATGAAGCTGTTTGGTTGGGGAATATCTTTAGTGAGTTGTTTGGGCATGTGCTGGATACCACCGTGATCTACTGCGACAACCAATGTGGGATTCGTCTTTCTGAGAATCTCGTGTTTCATGACTACTCCAAGCATATTGATATCAGATACCACTTTATCCGGGATATGGTAGAATGGGGAGCAATAAGGCTCCATCATATTGGGACTGATGAACAAGTTGCAGATATTCTTACGAAGCCCCTAGGGAAGGTAAAATTCTTAACCTTCCGTGAATGACTTGGAGTAATGGAGAGACCCTCCTATGAGCGTTCCATTTGAGTTGGATGTTGAGCTCTGGGAGCTTCGAGGAGCTTGGGGGTACTTCTTAGAGCTATGAGCAACCATAGGGTGAGTGGTTCACCTTCCCCTAGTGGTGTGTTGTGTACAGGGTGAGTGGCTCACCTTCCCCTAGTGGTGCACTATGTATAGGGTGAGTGGTTCACCTTCCCTTGTGATACCCCATGATGGTTTATATATGCATAGGATGAGTGGTTCACCTTCTCCTATGGCATATAAGCAGGATGAGTGGTTCACCTTCTCCTGCCGCTATATCCTACCCATGCAATTTGGGACTCAAGGGAAGTACTTCTCATCTAGCCAATGAGTTGGGACCATAGTACTACTGATGGATGCATTGTGTACTACCATACTCTGTTAAAATTGGCAGCTAGGGCCAAACTCCACATGGGTCATCTTATTTATGACAGCTAATATTTTTATTAGAATCCTCTCTCGGAGAGGTGTAGGATTGATCTAAAGATCATTCGATTCTGACATGTACAAATGAAATTATGAATTTATTTTGATTATGGAAAAATTGTCAAGGTGGGCCAGCAAACTCATGTAGGCTCAGAAGACTAACAGTCACGTCTATTCATCCTCAATGTTAGCCTATAAATACATGATGCCTCATCCTCATTTGGACACACATCACTTCTCACACATCTCTTTCTCCTCACATGATTGGGTACGGATTTCTGGGCATCTCTCCACACATGCGAAGAAGGACTGTACTTTTTTGTTCCAGTCATTGATCATCGTTGACCGAATTTGTAGGAGGCTTTTTTACTGCATTGACCTGTTTTTGGTGCAATTTTGGGTGGCAGAATTCTGTCCTAGTAGGCCACAGATCTGAGCACAAGAACCAAAGCAATTTGACCTCCTATTTGACTATCATTGACTATACTAAGGCTGGCCACAGGGTTGACTTTTGTTGACAAGTTTTGACTAGACTTTTTCGGACTATTTTGGGCTGATTAGACTTGTTGTTGGAGGCCAAAGTTGACTAGCTTTGACTGAGCTGAATTGAGGAAGAAATCTGTCATGTTGACCACTGTTGACTTTTTTGGTTAGGGCTCTTTTGTTGCTATTATAAATTATCAGAATTTGAAATTTGTACTCTCTTTGCGATGAACTATTGAAGACTAAAAGAAGATTTGATGAAGGGTTTCCCCACATTGGGTTTTGTCCCTGGCTGGTGCCACATCTTGTGTCCTCTTGTCTTGGCTTGTCTTCTACTGTTTTATGTTTATGTTCTATCAGCAATTTTACTACATGTTTATGTGATTGCTAAACTGAAATTGATATTGGGCTCATAAAGAAATTGAAGTAAAATTGCTCTAAAGCATAGAACATACCATTGTTATCTAATACCTTATGCAAGGATGTTGATATTGATCTAGGATCAATGGAAACTGACTTCGGGACAATGGAGAGTGGTATGATACACTCTTGATGATTTCTTCTTCATTATTTCTTCATGGTTCAACAGAGCAGAGCAGATTAGGGATGACAGAGATGGTACATATCGACAGATGGTTTGGCAGGTGGAGATCTCCCTAGTTGAGACTCTGAGAGGGAGTGTTAAAATTGGCAACAAGGGCCAAACTCCACCTTGGACAACTCATATGATGGAGATGATATTTTTTTTGGATTCCTCGTTCCGAGAGGTGTAGGATTGATCTAAAGATCATCTCATTCTGACAAGTACAAATGGAATTATGAATTTGTTTCTTCTATGGACAAATTGTCAAGGTCGGCTAGAAGTCAAATGTAGGCTCATAAAGCCCAACCGAGGAGTCTCTTCACCCTCAATGTTGTGTATATATAGAGGAGTCATTTTCTTCATTTGGTCACTCATCATCACACATATTTCTCTCTCTTCATCTGATTGGGTCATATGAATTTCAGGCAGCCTGTTCTTCTCCACACGTGCAAAGGTTTAACTAGGATTTACTTTCTTTGCATTGACCGAGTTGCAGCTAGCTTTGACCAGCATTGACAGGGTAGTGTTTGACTTTGTTTGACTGCCTTTTTTGTGGGAAATTCTCTGTTTGGGCAAGCCGCATATTCTGGCACAAAAATCGAGATTTTTTGAGCAGGTTGACCAACTTTGACTAAGAATTTCCAGACTATTTTGGGCTAATTTGGACTGTCCCTAAAGGTCAAGTCAACTAGGTTTGACCGAGCTGATTTGGAGGAGACTTTTTGCTGGTTTGACCAACGTTGACTTTCTAGTTAGGGTATCCTATTGACTACAGTTTGACTGGATTGTTTTGATAGTGTTTGGGCAAGTGAATTTTGTATATTGTACCCTCTCTCTCTGTTGAGATTTTGAAAAATAATAAGAAGAATTGATCAAAGGGCTTTCCCCACATTGGGGTTTTTCCCTGGCATCCACCAAATATTGTGCCCCCTTGGCTTGGCTTGTCATCTACTTATTGTTTATGTTTTATCTGCATTTACTATCAATGTTAATGCAATTTCTAATCTGGAAATTGATATTGGGCTAATAAGAAAAATTGAAGTAAATTGTTCTTAAGCATAGAACATACCATTGTGATTTAAAATTAATAAATATTCTCATAAGAAGGGATTCATATTGATAAGCGTCAACATAACCAACATTGTCAACAATAGCAAGGCCTTGACTAACAAGCTCTATCTCTACACTAGATCATAGCACAATACTAGGAGGCATAAATTTGGACACCACAACCTCTCTAGGCACATACCGCATCCAGATGTTCACCAGGTATGTCCTCTCAGGACTATTCTTATCTTGGATACCCATTCTCGAAGAATATCGGTCCTCAGGACTATTTTTATCTTAGATACAAATCCTCAAAGAATATCAATCCCAGATCCAATCCACCATTCCCCTACCAGTACCTTCATTAGGGTTACGGTTGTTAGTCTTGGCCATAGTGCATGACACATGGAGAATATGGTGTCCACCCTCACTTACTCTCAACTAAGGAGGAGATCCTCACTCCCTCTCAAACAGGGAGGAATAACCACAAGCCTTAAGCTTGTCAAAAATACTCATCAATGCATCAACTACTTGTTCTTCCATGGAGATTTGTTGTAAGTGCTTGGCTCCTATCTACGTTGCATCATAACGAGCTTCGACCTTCCTAGTTCTCTAACAATCTTCATCTAGCTTTGAATCCAACATGTCCTCAAGCAGTTCATCGAATATCTTACAAAGCCAAACTTCTTCACAGTTGATCGCACAAGCTTTCACAATTTCTTTCTTCATAACACAGTTCTACTTTCATCCTCTTCCAAGAAATTATATCAGCTTTCAATCAAAATTGATCTCATCAATACAGTCAACCTAATCAATGTGTTCCTAGATCGAACAAATCAGTTGCTAGTATAATGGTATCAGAACTCTTTATATTTTTGCTACAGGATATAGCCCTAGATCAGTCATATTCTCTTTTTGATCACAGGCTGCTTTAGGTTTTCTTGTCAAACTTCAATTAATATTGTATCCATCCAAGATCTTATAGCTCCAAATAACAAGTCAAATTCTGCCTCTAGTTCCCTCTGAAGTCAATATTACTTCCTTCTAATTGTCTAGCTTCACATTCTTCAAGAAATCATATTAGCTTCCAAACATCAGTAGTATATCTATCAGCATTAGTACTGTCAATATGTTCCTAAATCGAAACAACCAAAGTTTCCTATTTCCAGCTGAGGTAGGTGAACTTCTAATCGACTTTTTCTTCCTCCTCCTTAAATTTCATGCTTTGCCACTTTCTTCCAATTCTTCTAACTGTTAGTCAATCTTAGATAATTCTTCTTTTGACCTGCAACATTTGTTCGAAGACTATGAAAGAAAAGAAAGGCAAAGTATAAAGACAATAGCATTAGTAGTAATCAAGGAGATGTAGAGTACTTAACTTTTGAGGAAGGTTAGCTCCCTCTTAATCTTGGACCTATTCACCAACCTTGTTCTCACATGATGTCATTTCTGTGATCATCTAGGGTTAGATCTACTTCTTACAGCAGAAATGATTAGATAGGGTATTGTTCCTAGGGTTCTTCTTAGTCCAAACTTTGTTAGGGTTTAGAAACCCTAGATGCCAAGAGTCTTCAAGCCCTGTCAACTTACAAATTGCAAGTTCTACATATATACAAACCCTAAAAATATCATTAGCAAGATCTCTATTTAAAATTCATTTCATTCCTTGATTTCAGTATCCTAGACCCCATATGCAAGGAAAGACTTCAGATGCTAATCTATCCGTGATCTCTCAAATATATTTACACGTACCTTTTATATAATGCATTACCATCTTTCAAGAGAGCATTAGATCATGAACTATAATTGACATAGTATACCTCTTTCAATCTTACCTTATTCATCCTTGTAGAGATCTGATTTTTCTTCAGTTGACATGTATCAATTTTCAACAGTGATGTTTCGATATCATACAGGTCGGCTTCATGGTGAAATTCACTCCTCTTATAGAAAGACAGTGTGGGTAGCATGGTTGCTTCACAAATTCATGTCTCAGAGATGTGCTTCAAAGACTTTTCATTTAATTCTGTCCATACAATGTATTCAGATATATAACTATGAATGTTATTGCAGAGATTCAGACCCTTGTAATTATGAATTCTCTTCATCTGGTGTATATGGTTTTTCTTCAACACAGGTGCCTCAATCCTTCATCCTTCAAGCTAGAGTACGAACCATAGATACTGATTCGGTCTTCAAGATGCTTTATACACTTTCTGGTTACAAGATATTATATTTCTTAGTGTTGCTGGCAATGTCTTGGTTTTTTAGATAGGTCAGCTCCATTGATGTAGTAGGTCCTTTTATATATTGAAAGAAAGGAAATGTAGCTGATTCTTGTGCTTCTGTGATGGAATTCATATGCCCTTATGGTTTCGGTCCCTTCCACTATACCATGATCTTTCAATGAACTAAATGTTACAGTTTTGTCCTTCATGAAGATTTGTAACAAGGTCAGCGTCAAATCTTGTTGCATAGATGATGAGTCTTAGAATCTTAAAGATAAACTTTTATTCCATCCTCCATATTTATCACATAGTAATATTCTTCAGGTTCTCTCTAGTTTCCAACACAATTGAATATTTAGTCCTTAATCACTATCTTGGATCAAACACTTTCTCTCTAGGGTTTGGCCTAGAGATTAACTTCAGACGGCACAGAATAAACTCTTGAATTTCTATATCTTGGTCTAGAACTAGATTTTGAATGGCAATGCAAGAGTGCTAATTTCGAACCTTCCTTAGGGTTATAGAAAAAGTATACCTCAGATACCACATAGGCATAATGCCACAGAGATTTCAAGACTTGTATGTCATACAGTGCCATAAAAGATTTGGAAGCCACCATAGAAGTCACAGGTTCAGATTTGTTGTGTATGCTTCTTGTCTTTTCCATTTCTTGAGAATTGATGTAGACTTCCCACATAAAACTAGTGTTGTAGAAGATTCAGATGCCTTGTATAGTAAACGTACTTGTTTGATATCATCATGAATGCTCGTTTCTGTAGCTTTCGTTTCTTGTGACTTGGATCATAGTGTCTATTCACAGAGAATGTTGTCACTGCCATAGATGGCTCAGGTGTCTTTGCTAGAATTAGAATGTCTCACAGAGGGTGCACCTCATGTTCACCACAGTCTCGGCCCTCTAGATTAAATGTATAACTCTGTAAACCATAGATAGTTTGGATTGTAGTAGTTCTTGGATTGGAGTTTGTATTGTTCCTCACAACTGTCATCACAAAATTCAAATTATTCATAAGTGCTACCATAGGTTTCGACTGTTCGAAGTTGTCATCTCACATTTGGATCTTCTTCTTTCTTAGTGCTTCTCTTTTCAGGAATAGGTCAAGAGTATTGAGTGTTGATAAGTGAGCAAGAACCAAGAGCCTTTAATAATGTCAGGAGATAGATTTTTGTTACAAGGTGTTCTTCAAAAGTGAGTGATGGCTAATACTTAAGGTCTTCTACTTTTGCCTTCGATAAAAGAGATGTAACTGCTGCAATAGTGTTTTAAATTAAGCCAACAAGATGTGATTTTCAAGTTGCCTTCCCTTCACCTTACCTCTGATATCATGTTGAGAAATCAAGATGCTGGTAGATTAGGGTAGATTTCTCTTAACTTGATAATCATTTGTGAATGTTTGTTGGCATCTTATTAATTTTTATATTCTCTTCATCAAGCAAATATCAAAATGTACAAAACATGGAGATCACAAGAGACAAAGAACACAAGAAGTTAGGCTCCAAGGCAGGGAAAAACCCCACAAGGGGGAAGACCCAACAAATCCTCTTCTTATAGAAACAAATCAAATTTAGATATCCAAGACCCAATACCAAGACCAAGACTACCACAATGACCCCAAGTCATCCCTCCTTCAAGCCTTCTTTCAGCAAGTCAAAGTCAACAAAGTCAACATTGGTCAAACTTCTCTGAGATCTAGTCAAACCTCTAAAAATTTTGGACTGGAAATGATGGCCGAATTTTGGCCCTACACAGATTAGGGCAGAAAACAAGAATTTCTCTCTCCTTTGACTTCACTGATTTTTATTCTTCTTCTTACATAGAAATCCGATGTGATAGATTATTGTTCAAATGAGGTTGAATTGCCTTATATTTATACATGTCCAGGAGGTCGAAAAGCGGCCTCCTTGGGCCAACTTGTCCAGGAGGGTCGACTTCATTTGTGGAGGACATTTTGACTCTTTTTGACTCAAGATAAAATAATTTTTTTTTCTTACAAGAAGTCCAAATGGGACTTTGACTTGAATACAATTCTTTGACTCATAATAATTTTTATTTTGACTCAATTGACCTTATAAGCATGAAGAACATGCTTTGACTAGAAATAAAATAATGATCATGAATATAATAAATGAATAATAAATACATCAATAGTATATTTTTGAATTTTATTATGAAGACCGACACTAGTTACATTTTCAACAGGAACTTTGATCCAAAAGGTATGTTATTCACTATGCAATTAGGTACTTATGCTTGTTTTTCATTGGGGCATTTGGCATGGACTATTGGGTGACTTAAAAGAAGGAATGATCTTGACCATGGTTGGTTCCCTCACCTTAAATGGGGATTTAATCTTCAACCCTAGTCTAGTTGGACCTTCCCTAATGGCCCATGGCTTTAGGAAGGGCACTACTTGGGAAACCCTAATTGAGATAGCATAGTCTCGTTTTCCCATTCCATATTTATCAATTCCCTCTGTACATTACGAGCCCTATCCTCCACCTTCCCTCTTTGGGTCTACAAGGCAATGGATCCATTGAGTCATAGCACACCCCCTCCCCTTATCCACATATCTAGGTCGAGCATGGAAACTTTGCCCCGAGAGGACAATGCAGTTAAAAGAAAAATAAAGAGCATATCATGGCCACAAACAAGAAACAAAAGAAAGAAAATTATAAAATGCAAAAGATGGTCGGGACATTAATATTAGCACGTGGGAAAAATCCAAGCATAAGCTCCACCCCTTATCATTATCGCCATCAACCGGCTCCTGGGGCCAATGTTGCCCTATCACATCATTGAAAAGGAATCCTTGCATGTCCCAACCCTTGGTCGGCAATAAACTGCCCTAGTATTAAGGGGTTAACCACTACTACACATCATTCAAAGCATGCTCTCATTTCCTAAAGCTTTGAGTAGTAATACAAAGAAAAAACAAGAAAAAGCAAAAGGTAATAAGACGGGTGGAAAAATAAGGGCCAGGGTAAACTCATGCATCCACAATTGCTCCCTCTTCACATTTATACGCCCATAATGTGGAATTCCCCATCATTGTTGCCTCTTTGACCATGGAATTTAGCCCTAGGGCCTGTTAGTTTTTGTCGCATCGGATGGTGTTCTAGACTCAACAGTCACTAGAAAGGCTACGAAACACTAGGACTCCATAACCCAGAAATTTTTTTAGGAAAACCCACCTAGAAATTCCTTAATTAAGCTAATTAATCAGTGATTAAATTTTCCCTAAGTCTAACTTAGGGAAAATGATTAATTAACAGGAATTAATTGAGGAATGTGAGATTTCTGTAGAAACTAACACAGATCGACTAGGAAATGATATGAACCATTGATTAAGTTTTAATCTTGGTCGTTGGAGTCCCACGATGAGATCATAAGAAGAAGTTGATGGGTAGATGGAGGAACACACTTGAGATCGATTTCCTTGGGTAGTTCAACTTTCCATATAGTAGCAGTTTGCTGGAAGAGTTTGAGCCAAAGAATGGAAGCAGAGACAGAGAGGAGCAGAGATAGTGAGTCCAGAGGAAGTCTTCTAGTTCCAAAGAGTAGCTTGCAAAGACGCAGAGATAGCCACAGAGAGGCTGACACAAGGGCTGCATAGAGGGCAATTTGATTTTGCTGGAGAGAAGCTTGTTTTCAGTTCCATAGGCCGGAAAGTGTTTCCTTAGTGTCGGAGAGATAGTTTCTCAGCCAACAGCAAACAAGACGGCTAGAGTAGCAGTTGTTCCAGGTAGTGCATTTGGCAATCTTCGCTAGGGTGACGTAGGGTCTGCGTAGGCCAGTTTGGACGGTTCATTTAGAGCTGACAGTCAAAGCCCAGATTTCT
The DNA here is from genome assembly GCA_000404065.3 of Pinus taeda. Taxonomy (NCBI): domain Eukaryota; kingdom Viridiplantae; phylum Streptophyta; class Pinopsida; order Pinales; family Pinaceae; genus Pinus; species Pinus taeda. The sequence continues at coordinate 187,904 of APFE030440672.1, read as the reverse complement.
TGTGGGAGGAGGAAGATTCCTCATAATATTTTTGCCAACATTTTTCTCTGTAGGATTGCCAGATTTCAACATCCAGTTGTACTCAAAATTTCTCACTGTTGCTTGATAATAAAAACCCTTAGTTGTTGCACTAGTTTTCCCACATTGGGTTTTTCTAGGGACTTTTGTCCAAAAATAACAGTGTTATATTTTTGTTTGTGCCAACATTTTCTCAATTTCCAGTTTATATTCCGCAGTATTTAGTTTGGTGAAAATTGCATTTGTGAATTATTCATTGTTTGTCGTAGCAAAGAAACCAATGTTCCATGAGGTTGTTTTCCCCCACCCGGGGGTCGAGTTTCCTAGCTCCCTTGTGCTCCGGGGACTTGGGGACAACAAGGGGTAGTTTCACCACGCTCCCAAAAAGCAAGGTATGCGCAGAAACTTGTAAGGGAGTGTTTCCTCAATTTTCGGGGTCAAATCCTCCAAATGGGGTCATTTCCTAGGCGAAAGGGGTCGTGTGGGTTTCCCTAAACAAAATCACAATTTTTTTTCCACATATAGGAATTGGTCCACACATAACTTCATCCACTCTATGAGGAAAAACAAGATTACCTCTAAAAGAGTTGAGAAGTTAGTTGTTGTGCGCAATGCCCTACGTCTTGAGCATATGAAGACACCTGAGTATTTGAAGGGACCAACAACGCTATGGGATGTTGATCTAAAGGATGATGCACGGGTATATATGGAGGAGAGACTTGATGAGACACATATGGGGTTGGTTGGTGTGCCACTTAGCATGTTTGAGAATGCAAGTGATTCTGATTCAGATGGTGACATGGTTGATCCTGATTTATTCATGCAACATTTGGATGTAGAGACTAGCGGGGCTTTACCTTTAGCAATTATGCTCATTTATGATATATCATTTGATATGTTCTCAATTTATTAACTTATATACTTTTTGTTTCAGACTTCAGTTTATTTTGAATCTTGATATATGATATATTAGACTTGAGTCTTGACTCTATAAAAATTTGACTCTTGATGTATCAGACTTGACTTTTATTTCAATATTCAGTATTCATAGTTGGAACTTCAATATGGTTTAAACTTTAAAATTTTAAACATTTATTTTGTTAAAATTGCAACTAGTGCCAAACTCCATGTGGGTCATCTTAATTATGGCAGCTAATATTTTTCTTGGAATCCTCTCATCGAGAGGTGTAGGATTGATCTGAAGATCATCCGATTCCAGCATGTATTCATGGAGATACGAATTTATTTGTGTTATGGGACAATTCGTCAAGGTCGGACAACAACCAAATTGCCCGCACATGTGCTCAACGTTTTAGTATAAAAGGAGGTGGCTTGCTAGTCATTTGCACACATTCTTCTTGTGATCTCATCCTTTCGACTTGTCTTTGGGTTTTGGTGGGAGGAGAGATCCTAAGATATACGTTGCTCTAAGAAGAGTTGCCCTAGATGTTGCGATGGGGAAGAAGAATCTACGTAGATCCTAGAAGATGATGCCCTAGTTCTAGGACGCAGTCATGTAGAGAAGACATGCCCTAGTTCGAGGACATAGTCATGTTTACACAAGCATTTGGAGAAGACATGCCCTAGATCTAGGACGTTGTCATGATGACGCTGCCTAAGATGCAGTCATGTTGAAGCTGCCCTCTTGTTAAAATTGCCAACTAGGGCCAAACTTCATGTGGGTCATCTTATTCATGGTTGATAATATTTTAATTAGACTCCTCTCATCGAGAGGTGTAGGATTGATCTAAAGATCATCCAATTCCGATAAGTATTTATGGAGATATGAATTTATTTTGATTATGGAATTATTATCAAGCCAACCTACAACTCATGTAGGCTTAGAAGCCCAATAGTTGCATTTATTCAAACATCAATAGTTGTGTATAAATACAGGACTTTTCCTCATTTCCACTCATCTCATCACATCTCTCTCTCTCTCTCTCCTGCGCAGAAAAAGGCTCCTTTCTACTGTGCAAAAAAGAGACTCTCTCTCACACATGTGGAAGGAAGCTGTTGAACCTGAAGCTGTAACTACAGATCCAAAGTTTGACCAGCATTGACCATCAGATCTCCTACTATGAACTGTGTTGTAGGTTCATCTGGACCTCCTCTAAAGGCCGCATTTTTTGGTGGTGGAATCATGCCGATCCAACGGTCGGTTTGTGACATATCGACTGCCCTAGTTTTGATGATGAAGCCGCTAATGTTGATGCTACTGATCTAGAGTTTGCTACTGCTGATATAAATCAGATTTATTGTGCTATTTCTCTTTGCTGAATTATTGAAGATAAAAGAAGATTTGATCAAAGGGTTTCCCACACATTGTGGGTCTTGTCCCTGGCTAGCCGCCACATCTTGTGTCTCTTGTCTTGGCTTGTTTTCTGTTGATTGTTTAATGTTCTATCTGCACTTTACTTATGCACATGTGATTGCTTATCTATGAATAATAATAAGAAAGAAAAGTAAATGTCTCTAAGCATAGAACATACCATAACTTAACATGGAATCAGAGCTGAGGTGAAGACAAAGCCCGAGCAAGAGCAAGAGCAATCACCAAAGAGAAGATTGGCAAGGCTATCCTAAAAGAACTATGGGATCCTCATTACTCTTTCCTGTCGAGAACAAGCTCTGTGAGAAAGCTGACTATCACGGATGGAGGATGTCTATCGATCTAACCCTAGAAGATCAAGGAGTGTTGGACCATGTGAGAGGCAATATTGTTGAGCCTCCATCAAATGCATCCGCTGCTGCCATGAACAAATGGAAAACCAAAGAAGTCAAAGCAAAGAAGATCATCTGAGACTCAATTGACAAGCACTTGGTGGCCTACATCTCCGACCTGAACACCTCCAAGGAAATCTACAACAGACGGGTGAGTTTATTTAAAGTTAATGATGCAAATCAAGTTTTGTTTCTTAGAAATAAGCTGAAGGAAATTAAGAAGGGTAAAGATGAGAGTATGTTTAATATCCCTTTTTAGGGATATCCCTCAAACACAAGCAAACTCCAACCAGAGATGGACTGGGAGGGTGTTTACTAGACATGTCGTCTTTGAAAAGAGGACGAGATCTGGAGGCTACCTGGCCCTTTCCAAACTCTGTCTAAGAGTATAGGAGAAAAACACACAAGTGGTATAGTAGCCGAGAAGCTCAAAGAGATAAAAATAACAGTAGTGCAACATACAATAATGTATACATGGAATATAAGCAGATACTCAAGAAATGCAAAGAGAAATGCTAAGCCATTTTATTATACTGACTAATGGACAGGGTACAAGAGGTGATCAAAAAGATAGCACCTCGACTTGCACAAGGCAAGTGAAGAAATACACTCAAAATGGTAAGGAAATGGCCTCTCTCTGAACTGCGTCCAAGCTGTCGGAGAATCGTTGTGCTGATGTTACTGCAGGAATCAAGTGGAGATTCGAGGCTGTTCCCCTCAGAAAATGTTGAAACTTTGGAATCAGCCTCTGCTCAATAAACCCAGAAAAGCCCAGAAAGCTTTTCTAAAATAGCTGACCCCTGAAAATCACCCCCTTGAGGATCTACGCTATCCCTCAAGGTTTTGCGCTGCCATTGGAGAGAATCCTCCAAAACTATGCCCGAGACTCTGCCAAAATCCTCCAATATGGGTTGATCCCTTGCTCAATCTCCAAGCTCAAATCCTCCACATAAACCCAATCCGGAGCTCCTACCAAAAGAGACTGCGTCCTCCTCTCTCAAGACTACGCAGTCATCAAAATGCTCAGTTCCTCCTCAACTTCAAAGATCGATCCTCCTGCAAGACACTGATGAAACTACCTTTCCCGAGCAGGCACTTGAAGTCCCCCGGGGCTAAGGGTGAGATCTCCGAACGGAGACACTCGATGCACTAAGCAATGTTGCAGACAGGCTAAACAGCCAGCGCGTTCTAAGTCGAAGTGACTAGCTCAAATGCAACATAATCGAATGCCCAAAATGAGGAGGCTCCTCTCTCCTTTATAGCGTTGGCCTCTCTCAAAACCCTACGGCCCACCTCCTCCAACGTAGCCTCTCTCTTGCCACATGCTCCTCTCCAATTGCGCTATCCCTCCAAGTGTCTACGTGGGCCCCCTTCTCTACGTGGCCCTTTGGCCACCTTGGCTCCCATTTTAAGTTACAACGTTGTGCTACTAGGGAGTGACTTTATTCAAAAGTGAGCTATGTCCCCCTTTCCTCGCCTTTTTATTTATAGATTACTATGGAAGGCAAAATTGAGCAAAATCGAATATTCCAATTAGCCATGGCTAATTAGGAATATTACAATATGAAAGCATACTTCTTAAGGGTCACAGAAATCAGGAACGATCTCCTATCTATTGGGAAGACTATTACTGACAGGGAAATGGCACTCACGACTCTTGGAGGATTACCATCCGAATGGTACATGTTCAGGACTACTCTTCTGAACAATAATGTAATTCCTAGTTTCGAGGAATTAATGGCTAGATGCATTCAAAAAGAAACAAGGGTAGAAGAGCAAGAAATGCCCATGCCTAAAGGTCCTCCTGCTGCCTTTTCTTCTCATGCTAAGAAAAGAAATAATTCCGGGACTAAATCAAAAAGAAAGGTTGGACCTAAGGGAGGAAGAAAAGGACGATGTTACATTTGCGATAAAGCAGGTCACTATGCAAGGGAGTGCCCTGATAGAAAGGACTCACACCGGGACAATGATCAAAATCCCTCTCATGGCAATCAAAGGAATGGAAAAATCAATAGCAAAGGTAAAAGGAATGTTGGAAATCAAGGAAGAGGACAACCATTCAAGAAGGCTAAAAATTCCAGGTATGAATCCAACATTGTTGAAAATAAGCAGGATGAATATTATCTACCAGCTGCTCTATCTACCTCTGCTCTTTCAGACTCGATGGGAATTTGGCTCATTGATAGTGGTGCCTCAAGGCACTTCACTGGTTACAAATAAGTTCTCCATAATCTGATAGAGAAAGAAACTAACTTGGAAATTATCTTTGGAGATAATATGAAATATCCTGTGAAAGGTATAAGCAATGTCTCTCTCAAATTTAATCAAGGTAATACGATCCACTTACAGGATGTATTATATGTACCTGACCTCAAAAAGAATTTGGAGTCCATCTCAATAATGGAAGACAAAGGCTACAAGGTAACCTTCAGCGATGGCAAGGTACGTATATGGAAAAATAATGTTAAAGATGCCTTCACTCTTGGGTTTCGAGTTGACTCATTATATCAGGTCGGTGGAAGTCCGCTAGGTGTCATGTCTTGTGACACATCTCTTCAGTCCGAACTTTGGCATCGGAGGTTTCCCACCTTCATTACAAAGCTCTACCCGATGTAAGAAAAATGGTAACAGGGATGCCCAAATTCTGAGTAGAGAAAGAAGGTGTATGTCCAGGATGTGCCGAAGGAAAGCTCAAAAGGGGACCATTCCCCTCAAGCCAAAGCAAGACCTCCAATATATTACAGGTGGTTCACTCAGACATACCTGAGGATGACATTAAGAGGGAGACTACTACACCACATACTCCTGAGCAGAATGGTTTGGCGGAAAGGAAGAACCGTACGATTGTGGAAGTTGTCTGTGCCATGCTCCATGATCAAAGACTTCCAAAGTTTCTATGGGTAGATGATGTAACAATGCCTAATGTGGAGGAACCCATGGATCCCATTTATCCACCTGAGCCTTCCTCTTTATAGGAAGAGGCCTTCATGGCTTAGGGGGGCTACTTGATGATGCTGAAGGACATGCTGCACCGCGAGGAACCTTCCATGAAAGTAAGAAACCTAACAAGTATCAGGGATACCTGGCCATCATGAGCACGATCATACAAAATGAGCCTTCATCATTCTCAGATGCCGTCAAGCATCAAGTATGGAAGGATGCTATGACCGAAGAATATGAGTCTATTATGAAGAATGATGTCTGAGAAGTAGTTCCCAGACCCCAGTACAACTAAGTTGTCACTTCTAAATGGCTTTACAAGATAAAGCATGCAGCAGATGGAAGTACGGAAAAGTATAAAGCTCGTTTTGTTGCTCGTGGCTTCTCCCAGAAGGAAGGTATAGACTATGATGAGATATTTGCACCTGTTTCCAGATATACGACCATCCGCTCAATCATAGCCCTTGCGGCTTCACAAGGATGGAACCTACATCAGATGGATGTCAAGACCGCGTTCTTGCATGGTTCGATCAAAGAAGAGGTCTACGTGGAGCAACACGAAGGATTTGAGATTTATGATCGAAAATCTCATATATGCAGGTTGAAGAAGGCTCTCTATGGGCTGAAGCAAGCACCTCGAGCATGGTATGAGAGGATCGATAGCTACTTGATGAAGCTGGGATTCACTAGGAGTGAAGTCGATCCTAACCTTTACTTTAAGGTTGAAGATGACAAACCTCTCATACTGGTGTTGAATGTGGATGACCTCTTTCTAACAGGTGTAGACCCTCTCATTCACAAATGTAAGAGGGAGTTGGCTTCTGAATTTGAAATCAAGGACCTAGGACCGATGCACTATTTCCTAGGACATGAAGTGTGGCAAAAGCCTAGGGAAATTTTCCTATCTCAAGGAAAATATGTGGTGAAGATATTGGAAAGATTCGGTATGGTGGACTGCAAGCCTGTGACTACCCCGATGGAGCTTGACTTCAAGAAGTTAAGCGGTAGTGCTGTTAGACTTGTTTTACGAAATGCCACCGAGTATCAGCAACTCGTCAAAGCAAGAATGTTCTTGGTGAACTCCCATCCAGATATATGTTGCGCAGTCAACACGTTAAGTCAACATATGGTCGAACCTCACCACATACATTGGATTGGTGCCAAGAATCTGTTGAGAATCTTCGTGGCACAATTACTTATGGGTTAAGATACACTGCCGAAGATGTGAGACTACTTGGATACACTGATGCTGATTGGGCAGGCAATCTGGAGGACCGTAAGAGCACTTCCGAGTGTTGTTTCTCCTTGGGATCTACTTCGATATCCTGGATGAGCAGGAAGCAGAATTCGATGGCTTTGAGCACCGCCGAAGAAAAGTATATTGCTGCTAGTATGGCCTCCTGTGAGGCAGTCTGGTTGCGAAAGCTCTTCAATGAGCTATTTGGATTTACATTGGATACCACCATGATCCTATGTGAGTTTGTCAAAGAATCTCGTAGTTCATGATCGCTCCAAGCATATCGATATCAGGTACCACTATATTCGAGATATGGTGCAACAGGGAGCTATCAGGCTCCAACATATTGGTACATATGAACAAGTCGCCGACATTCTAACAAAGCCCCTAGGAAAGGTCAAATTTTTTACTTTCCTAGAATGACTTGGTGTCGTTCAAAGACCCTCCAATTAGGCTCCTGTATGATGCATTGAGCTCTGGGAGCTCCAAGGGGGTGTAGGGTACTTCTTGGAGCGACATATGACCACATGGTGATTCACCATCCCCTGGTGGTATACATGTACACCCCATGGCGACTATGTAGCAGGATGATTGGTTCTCCTGTGAGGTCTAGATGATGTGTTCTCCATGACAACTATGTAGCAGGATGATTGGTTCTCCTGTGAGGTCCAGATGATGTGTTCTCCATGACGATTATGTAGCAGGATGATTAGTTCTCCTGTGAGGCCTGGATGATGTGTTCTCCATGGCGATTGTGTAGCAAGATGATTAGTTCTCCTGTGAGGACGGGATTGATTAGGTTCTCCTGTCAAGGCATCCTACCCATGCAGTCAAGGACTCATGGGAAGTACCTCTCATCTGATCAATGAGCAGGGAAATGAAGTTAGGGACCATAGTAGTACCAATGGACGCATCGTTGTATCTAGCGTACTCCCTACGCTAGGATGAACTTCATTGATCTGGGATCAATGATACTGGTCTGGGACCAGTGGTAGGAGTTGTACCCACTGTGACGCTGACTTCGGGTCGGTTGAGACTGGTTTGGGACCAGTAGTACATACTCTGAGACTGACCTCAGGACAGTGCAAGACTGGTCTGGGGCTAGTGAGAGTGGTACATACTATGACGCTAACTTCGGGTCGGTTGAGACTGGTGGGACCAGTGGTACACTATCTGAGATTGCGATACTGGTCTGGGACCAGTGGTAGGAGTGGTACCTACTATGACGTTGACTTCGAATCAATTGAGATTGGTCTAGGACCAGTGGTACGCACTCTGAGACTGAATTTGAGTCAATGGAGGATGATACTTGTCTGGGACCAATGGTACATACTCTGAGACTGACTTTGAGTCAGTATGATACATCCTCGATCATTTCTTCTTCTTCATAATTCAGAGGAGAACAGAATAAAGCAAAGCAGAGCCGTACAGATCAGTACAGGGTAGAACAAGACAAAGAAGAATAGGCAGAATAGAGCAGAACAGGGCCACGGTCAGGTTGTACAGGGCAGTGTATTTGATAGATGAATAGTAGTGACCAACAGATTGCAAATGAAGTTCTCCCTAGTTGAGAGGGAGTGTTAAAATTGGCAACTAGGGCCAAACCTCATGTGGGTCATCTTATTCATGGCTAATAATATTTTTATTAGATTCCTCTTGTCGAGAGGTGTAGGATTGATCTAAAGATCATCTGATTCCGATAAGTATTTATGGAGGTATGAATTTATTTTGATTATGGAATTATTATCAAGCCAACCTACAACTCATGTAGGCTCAGAAGCCCAATAGTCACATCTATTCAAACATCAATAGTTGTGTATAAATACAAGAGGACTTTTCCTCATTTTCACTCATCGCATCACATCTCTCTCTCTCTCCTACGCAGAAAAAAGACCCTCTCACACATGTGGAAGGAAGTTGTTGAACCTGAAGCTGCAACTGCAGATCCAAAGTTTGACCAGCATTGACCATTAGATCTCCTCCTCTGGACTGCGTTGTAGGTTCATCTAGACCTCCTCTGAAGGCCGCATTTTTTGGTGGTAGAATCAAGCCGATCCGACGGTTGGTTTGCGAGATATCGACTGTCCTAGTTTTGATGATGAAGCTGCTAATGTTGATGCGTTGATCTAGGGTTTTCTATTGCTGATATAAATCAAATTTATTGTACTATTTCTCCCCACTGAATTATTGAAGATAAAAGAAGATGTGATCAAAGGGTTTCCCCACACATTGTGGGGTTTGTCACTACCTAGCGCCACATCTTGTGTCTCTTGTCTTGGCTTGTTTTCTGTTGATCATTTAAAGTTCTATCTGCACTTTACTTATGCACATGTGATTGCTAATCTATGAATAATAATTAGAAAGAAAAGTAAATTGCTCTAAGCATAGAACATACCATAACTTAACACCTCTACGTTGTCATGGATCTAGGACGTGGTCATGTTTAAGCTGCCCTAAACACACTCAAGGTGGAGACCTAAACAAAGCCCTAAATGCAGTCAAGGTGGGGACCTAAACGTAGTCATGGTGAAGAATTTATCGTTGTACATGCTACCTTATCTAGGCCCTAAAAGAGATCCCTCATACGTTGTTTGAGGAGGGTTTTCATGTGCCCTATCTACTATCTCAAAGTCTGCCCTAGCCGCAGTAAGGAAGTGTCTTATCTGGCCATTGTCCCAACCCTAGACATAGTTCCCTAATCTGCATTTAAGAGGGACACCTTCACATAGGTAAAGGAGTTCTAACACAACATTTTGATGCCCTGACTTACAGTTATGAGGCAGTGTAGAAGGGTTGATAAGCAGTAATCTATTCACTATAAAAGGAACTTTCAATACGCAGTTTGGAAGGACTTATATGTGTTGTCCCTAGCCGCAACAAAGTAGCCTAAGTTAAGGGTATGTTCCTTCTTAGGAGGTCGAGCATTGGATCAACCTGCTGGGGTATCATTGTGCTTCAAGAAAACAGTGTGCTAGGCCGCAAGCCATAAGACCACAGTTATATATCTCTTATGGGCATTTGAGGGCTCAGATGATCATGATCTAAGGAGTTGTCAATAGACGGACAGTAATGATAGATGCAACATATAGCACAGGTATGTTGGGTACAACATAGTGTAAATGGAAGCAACATTATATTGCAACAGCAGTAGGATGCAGCAATATGATGATAAATGTTGCAGTGTGATGGGCATAGTGATGAAGTGTAGCATAAGCATGATGGGCACAATGAGGTACAACATGATGATGCAGCACAGGGAGGTGCAGCATGATGATGCAATATAGGGAGGTGCAGCATGATGATAAGGTGTAGCAGTATGATGTGTGCAGCATAGTAATAAGGTCCCGCATGATGATTGGATGCAGCACAGTGAGGTGCAGCTTGGTGATGGAATCACCTTGAATCAGTGGAAGCAATATGCCTTCACCTGAGCTCATATCAGCGACCTCATATGCCATCTTCTTAGAGAAGATCTCTACTCTTATTTAGATAAGTCAAAAGGTTGATTTCTTATGTATATGTACTATATCTCTCTCTGCTGAACTATTGAAGAACATATAAGAAGAAATGATCAAGGGTTTCCCCACATTGGGGTTTGTCCTTGGCTGGCGCCACATCTTGTGTCCTCTTGTCTTGGCTTGTCTTATGCGATTTATGTTTATGTTCTATCTGCATTTTACTATCATGCAAAATGTGATTGCTAATCTGGAATTGATATTGAGCTAATATGGATAATTGAAGTAAATTTGCTATCAGCATAGAACATACCTAAAATTAACATGGTATCAGAGCTGAGGCGAAGACAAAGCCCAAGCAAGAGTGAAAGACCAATCACCGAAGACAGTTGGAAAGGAAAAAAGGATCAATGGGTTCCTGATCCCACCTCAAATTCACCAAGGGTGAAGTTGAAGCAGAGAATATTATCCGAGTGGCACAGCGGAAGCATTTGATGGCCTACCTAAAGATCACTTCAATGGGAAGTCTAGATCTAAGGGTGGAAGGAAAGGTAGATGCCTTGCTTCCAATGAGTTCGGCCATTATGCGAAGGAGTGCCCGAATAGAAGGGACACATCACTTGATGATGATAACAATTATTCCAGGGGCATCTTCAATGATCGAAGGAATGACAGGTGCCACGATAAAGGAAAAAGGAATGCAGGTCATCAAGAAAATGGTCGACTCTTCAAAGAAAGCAAGGAACTCCAGGTATGAAGAACCAAATGTTGTTTTTGATAAGCTAAAGAAGTATTATCTTATATTGTCCCTCTCCACTACTTCTCCTCCAGACTCTTTGGGAATCTGGCTTATTGATTGTAGTGCTTCAAGGCACTTCATCGGATAGAAGGAAGCTCTCTCTAATTTGATAGAGAAAGAAACCCTCAATTGAATGAGGGCAACATGATTAATTTACAAGAAGTTCTTTGTGTACCTAATCTCAAGAAGAACCTGGTGTCCATTTCAGCGATGGAAGTCAAAGGTTTCAAGGTGGCATTCATCAATGGAAAGGTACGTGTTTGTAAATGGAATTTTCAAAGATGCTTTTGAGTTCAGGGTTGGCAATTTCTATCAAGTTGCAGGAAGTCCATCGGAGACCATGTCAGTTGACACATCCCTTTTATAGCACTAAAGGTCTGCTTATTATGGGGCCCTACCCGATGTGAGTCAGATGGTGACAGGGATGTCTGAATTCAAGAAGAGCATGAAGGTACATGTCTGAGATGTATCGAAAGAAAAATATTACAAGGGGATCGTTCCCCTCATGTGGCAAGTCCACAAGTTTGGAACAACCCGAGGGGTTTTAGATTCATGATCAGGAATCTCATGTATGCAAGTTGAAGAAAGCTCTCTATGATTTAGAGCTAACACCCCAGGTTTGATATGAGAGGATTGATAGCTGTCTGATGAAGCTGAGATTCACTAGGAGTGAAGTCGATCCAAACCATTGCTTGAAGGTTGTGGATGATAGACCTCTCATACTGGCACCTTATGAGGATGACCTCTTTCTGACAGGTGCAGACCCTCTCATTTGCAAAAGTGAGAGGGAGTTGGATTCCGGATTTGGAATGGTGAACTGTAAGCTCGTGACTACCTCGATGAAGCCTAACTCTAAGAAGTTATGCGGTAGTGTTGCCGGACCTGATTTGGGAAATGCCTCTAAGTTTCGTCAACTCATAATAGCATTGATGTTCTTGGTGAACTCATATCCGAATATATGTTTAGCAGTTAGCATGTTGAGCTCATATATGGATAGGCCTCACTGTATTAGTGCCAAAAATCTTTTGAGATATCTTTGGGGCATAATCTCTCATGGAGTGAGATACACTACCGGAAATGTGAAGCTGCATGATTATTCGAATGCTGGCTAAGCAAGCAGTGTGGAGGATCGCAAGAGCACTTCTGGATGCTAGTTCTCTTTGGGTTTTGCTACGATATCTTGGATGAGCTGGAAAGCAGAAGTCGATTGCTTTGAGCACCATTGAGACCGAATACATAGCTACGAGTAAGTCCTCGTGTGAAGCTACCTGTTTGAGGAAGCTTTTCAGTGAGTTGTATGGACACATGCAAAATACCACCGTGATCTTCTGTGACAACCAGAGGGGGATTTGATTGTTGACGAATCTCGTATTCTATGATCGTTCCAAGAATATAGACATCAGGTACCACTTTATCTGGGATATGGTACATCGAGGAGCAAGAAGGCTCCATTGCATTAGGACTAATGTGCAGGTCGCCAACGATCTGTCGAAGCCCCTAGGAAAGGTCATTTTTTTTTACTTTCTGAGAACGACTAGGAGTCGTGGAGAGACTCTCTCCTAAAGGTCCTGTATGATATGGACATTGAGCTCTGGGAGCTCTGGGAGCTTGGGGGTACATCTTGGAGCGATGAGCAACCATAGGGTGAGTGGTTTAGCCTTCCCCTAGTGATTTGCTATGTAAGCAGGATGAGTGGTTCATCCTTCTCCTGCTAAGACACAATGATAGGGTGAGTGTTTCAACCTTCCCCTAGTGATTTGTTGTGTACAGGGTGAGTGGTTCAACCTTCCCCTAGTGATTTTTTGTGTATAGGGTGAGTGGTTCAGCCTTCCCTTGGGATACCCCTGGCGACATGTAGGCAAGATGAGTGGTTCATCCTTCTCCTGCCAAGACATCCTACCCATGCAGTCTAGGACTCATGGGAAGTACCTCTCATCTGGCCAATGAGAAAGGAAATGAAAATAGGTACCATAGTAGTCCTGATGGACGCATCGTGTTACTACCGTACTCCCTATGCTAGGATGATATTGATCTGGGATCAATTGGAACTGACTTCAGGTCAATAAGAGTGATATAACTCACTCTCTTTTGGAACTCATTTTGGATCAGTAAGAGTGGTATGATATACTCTCTTTATTTGGAACTAATTTCGGATCAATAGGAGTGCTATGACACACTATCTTCATTGGGACTGACTTCGAGTCAGTAAGAGTGGTATGAGACACTCTCTGTTATATGGAACTGACTTCGGGTCAGTAGAGGATGGTATGATACATTCTCGATCACTTCTTCTTTTTCTTCATAGTTCAACAGAGCAGAATAGTGCAGAGCACTAATGGCAAAGATAGTACAATCTAGAAGATGGATTAGCAGATAGAGTTCTCCCTAGTTGAGAGGGAGTGTTAAAATTGGCAACTAGGGCCAAACTCCATGTGGGTCATCTTATTTATGGCAGCTGATATTTTTCTTGGATTCCTCTCGTCTAGAGGTGTAGGATTGATCTAAAGATAATCCGATTCCGACATGTATTCATGGGAATATGAATTTATTTGTGTTATGGGACAATTCATCAAGGTCGGCCAGCAACAAAATTGCCCCCACATGTGCTCAACATTTTAGTATAAAAAGAGGTGGCTTGCTAGTCATTTCCACACACTCTTTTTGTGATCTCTTCCTCACCACTTGTCTTTGGGTTTTGGTGGGAGGAGAGATCCTAAGAGATACGTTGCTCTAAGAAGAGCTACCCTAGATGCTGCCATGGGGAAGAAGGATCTACCTAGCTCCTAGAAGATGATGCCTTAGCTCTACGTGCCCTTGTTCTAGGATGTAGTCATGTTGGACACAGTCATGTGGAGAAGACATGCACTAGTTCTAGGATGCAGTCATGTTGGACGCAGTGATGTGGAGAAGGCATGCCCTAGATCTAGGACGTTGTCATGATGAAGCTGCCTAGGACGCAGCCATGTTGAAGCTGCCCTCTACGCTATCATGGATCTAGGATGTGGTCATGTTGAAGTTGCCTTAAACACAATCAAGGTGGAGATCTAAAAACAACCCTAAATGCAGCCAAGGTGGGGACCCAAACGCAGTCATGGCGAAGACTTTATCGTTGTACACGCTACCTTATCTAGGCCCTAAAAGAGATCCCTCATACGCTATTTGAGGAGGGTTTTCAAGTGCCCTATCTGATGTCTCAAAGTCTACCCTAGCCGCAGTAAGGAAGTGTCTTATCTGGTCATTGTCCCAACCCTAGACATAGTTCCCTAATCCACATTTAAGAGGGACACCTTCACGCAGGTAAAGGAGTTCTAACACAACATTTTGATGTGCCCTAACTTGCAGTTATGACGCAGTGTAGAAGGGTTGATAAGCAGTAATCTATTCACTATAAAAGGATCCTTAAATATGCAATTTGGAAGGAATTATATTTGTTGTCCCTAGCCGCAGCAAAGTAGCCTAAGTTAAGGGTTTGTTCCTTCTTAGGAGGTCAAGCATTGGATCAAACTACTGGGGTATCATTGTGCTTCAAGAAAACTGTGTTAGGCCACAGGCCATAACACCACAGTTATATATATCTTATGGGCATTTGAGGGATCAGATGATCATGATCTAAGGAGCTGTCAATAGACAGACAGTAATGATAGATGCAACATATAGCACAGGTATGTTGGGTACAACATAGTGTAAATGGCAGCAACATTATATTGCAGCAGCAGTATGATGATAAATGCTGCAGCATGATGGGCATAGTGATGAAGTGTAGCATGAGCATGATGGGCACAGTGAGGCATAGTGATGAAGTGTAGCATGAGCATGATGGGCACAGTGAGGTACAACATGATGACGCAGCACAGGGAGGTGCATCGTGATGATAAAATACAACATGATGATGCAACATAGGGAGGTGCAGCATAATGATAAGGTACAACATGATGATGCAGTACAGGGAGGTGCAGCGTGATGATAAGGTGTAGCAGTATGATCTGTGCAGCATAATAATGAAGTTCAGCATGATGATTGGGTGCAGCAAAGTGAGGTGCAACATGGTGATGGAGTCACCTTGGATCAGTGGAAGCAGTATACCTTCACCTGAGCTCAGATCAGCTACCTCATATGCCATCTTCTTAGAGAAGATCTCTGCTCTTATTTAGATAAGTCAAAAGGTTGACTTCTGATGTGTATGTACTATCTCTCTCTACTGAACTATTGAAGAACATATAAGAAGAATTGATCAAGGGTTACCCCACATTGCGGTTTGTCCCTGGCTAGCGCCAGTGTCCTCTTGTCTTGGCTTGTCTTCTGCGATTTATGTTTATGTTTTATGTGCATTTTACTATCATGCTAAATGTGATTGCTAATCTGCAATTGATATTGAGCTAATATGGAAAATTGAAGTGAATTTGCTATCAGCATAGAACATACCTAATATTAACATATTTTCATTGTACATTGTTAGTAGTTACATTGTACAGTTACAAACTTATATGTATGATGTATGATTATATGATATCATGTTTTTCGTTTTAAATTTGTTTCAGACTTCAGTTATATGATTCATCGATTTATCATTTATCCAATATTCTTCATGATGTAAGTGTTATATATTATATAATGATAAAAACAATTACATTATAAATATTAAAATTTCAATGATATATCATATATTTTTATATTTATAAGTTTTTAAGACCCCGACGTCCCCCCACGTTTCCTAAAAATTGGTGGGGAGCTTTTGCATAGGCCGCTCCTGCGTATTCCTGCTCCCTCGCCCCCACATCCCGGAAACTTGGTGGAACATTGAAATAAACTGCTAATTAATTTATAGTTAGAAGAATAATTTCCAGTTGCTACAATAGTAGAAAATTTCACATGGCATCAGAGCATATTTGACGGATAGGAGCTCGGAAGTGAAAGAAAAAATTTGTGGCTCAAAGGGAGTTGTATAAAAAGATTTTACGGAGGGTTGCGTGAGTTCGCTTAATTGAGACGCGAGATTTGTGCGAGATCACCCAAAACAACTGCACAAGTCATGCGAGTACAAACAGAAAAGTTGCGAGTGCAGACGCTGGCAAAGGTGAGCAACTCAGATTTTCACAGAGAAAATTTCTAATCTAAGCACAAAAGGTTTTGCAGCAATTGCTAGAGAAGAATCTGTGCCAGGTCGAAGAGAAAGTGCACACACACACAAACAGAATTTCTCTCAAAGGGTTTCTAGTTTATAAATCCAAATTTCCAGTTGCAAACAACAATAGCTACACAAATTTTCTCACTCCATAAGGGAGTGCGAATAGCAAATTCAACAGCTGAGCAGGAGAAAGAGGGATATTTTAGTTCTAGTTTCAGAGATGGCCACAACTAGGCTTAGAGACCAAGATAGGTTGGAGGAAGCCTCTTGCTATGTCATCTAGAAGGCCAAGATGTCCATCCTGCTGGATGAATTTTCCCTGAATGCCTAGGCAAAGAATGTTGTGGCAAAACCTACTGATGTAGATCAGCTGAAGGAATTCATGAAAGAAATGGCCAAGGGGAAGTGGATGATCCCAGATGGAGTCTGGAACCATATAGTTTCACATTTATTTGCCAAAAATACTGCCAAGGAGAAGTGGGATTCTCTCGCTCAACTATATCAAAATCCTTCTAAACAATGGAAGATGTCCCTGAAAGAGAAGTTGAGAAACATCAGGATGTATAAGGGTGAAGGCATTGATCCCTTTCTCACCAAAATTCAAGAAATTCGGGATTAGACTGCAACAATTGGGGAGGCACCTCATGACACAAATCTTGTATGTTTGGCACTGAACAGTGTCTTAGAGGACTAGGAGATCTTTGTCTAGGGCATTTGGGATGAGATACTATACCTAGGGGGGATGGGATGTGGTCAAACCTGCAACAAGAGGAGATCAGGCAAGAACATGTGAAGACCTCCATTAGCGGAAGCAGCAGTAAGGGATCGAAAGGTGAGAAGGAGGAAGATAATGTGGCCCTTGCATCAAAGGGTCCCAGTCAAGGATAGGGTTCACAAGGGGAGAAGAAGAAAAAGATGGACCTATCTAAGGTCAAGTGCTTCAGGTGTGGCGAATTTGGCCACTACACTACTCAATGTCCTCAAAGGAAGACGGACAAGTAGGACATAGCGTGCAATAGTCCTTGTTTTCTCTCAATGATGAAACAAATTTGCTCTATATTTTGCTCTACTCACCCACACAAGACCTTCAACCCAGGTTGTTGTCGACATTCTTTAATGTCATGGTTGTCTTTGTAAAGTCAGCAAAATTTTATATTGCTTAATGGGAACTGTTACTTCTCAAACTAGTAGGGGTCCTAGGAGGGGATCCTATACAACAACTACTAGGTCAAGTGGAAACAATGGAGCAATAGCCCACTATCACCTCAGCTAAATCTCCCTACTCTTTACATACTTTCACTGATGGGAGCAATCCTGAGTGATTCCTAAAGACTTCACAAGAGAGGCTCAGATAATAGGCTTGCTTGCTATGAAAGCAAGGTAGATAGCTCTCTTAGAAGGGCTAATGAGGACACTTAAACCTAGGTGTGGTGAGTAGTACTTGATACGATGTATCTTAGATATAAGGACCCTAAAGGAGAAACGATTTCTATCGAATCCTTGTGGAATTTGAATCACAAAGTTGCGGGACCACAGAGAAGACAAGTGGACCCAACTAGGTCAAGGGTATGGAGTTGATCAAAAATAGAGGGGCTTGACTTGGTTAGGGAGGAGAATAGGATCAAAGGACTAATTTTCCCTTGGAATCTAAATGCAATGATCCAAGTGAGGATACTAACCCAAGGAAACCTAGGGAGAAGAATGATCTTTGAACTAGGGCTTGCGATATCTCGAGATTCCATTGTCGGATTGAGCTCAAAATCGGAGTAACCCTTGAGAAAACCCCAGCTCAGTTCTAGACCGATTTTCAAGGTGTTTTGATGGCTGCAAATGATTTTGTGTGATGCCCTATGGAGCCTTCTAAGGTTAGGCCTTAAAAAGAAGAGAAGGTGAAAAACAATGTTTTTTTGTGATCACCTTAGGACTACAACAGTGCCTAGCCATTGGGAGAGCAAAGTCAAATGAAATCAACATTTAGATAGGCTTAATTCCAACCAAGGAATTCCCCAGCAACTTCGTATGGCCTAATCAGAAACTAGATTACAAAGGGAAATTTATACCTTTTTATATTGCAAATGATGACTTATCAAGGCAATTCATGAACATTCATGTACCTCTAGGACAATAATTCACCATACTTCAAATAATCATATGAAAAATCCCTCACAAAGACAAGCCCAGCTACTTCGCATAAAGAGCAGCTACACCAACTTCATGAACGAAAATATTCCATAGACAATTTTATGAGACAAAAATACAAATATCCATGAAAAAGGTACTCAAAAGTATAGCGAAATTATTCCAATCATCAAGATGCAAAAAAATTGAAGCTCCAAGACAAGAAATTAAGCTCTTCGAAAGATCGAAATGCATTAGATCTCCAATTCATCCATCAAAAGGCCCAACGAAATTTCCAAAAGAAACAAAGGATACAAATCCAAGTCATGATCAAACTCAAATGAGCTCTCATCAAGTTATATCCTTCCTAATGAATTCGATTTGCCTAATTAGGCCTAATTAATTCCCAAATAATAAAATAATGTACAATAATGACATGACTTGGTGACAATCCCACCAAGATAGCTCCATAACACAAAGATAAGCTACTCAAGAGGGAAAAAAAGTAAATACAATGAAACGTTTGGCCCTTAAAGAGGCCTAGTGGAGTCCAAAGTGTGCCAAGGGAGAGAATAGGCTTTGAACATAGTGATCAAAGTGGTGGCCGCTTGATATCCAAGCAAATCAAATGTGGTGTCCCCAAGTGGCGTGGAGGCACAATGACATCCTCATGGGTCTCCAAGTGGAACGATAATGCCTATATACCATCTGTAAGGGCTAGAATGATGACATAAGCCCTCCCTCTGTCTCCCATGGTGAGACACATCCTCATTTGGGCCCTGGAACATCTGCCAAGTGAGTGGTGCAAGTGTGAAATCGATTGTGCATGGTGGTCTAGGTCCATCATCCTCATCCAAAAAGGTGGAACACGAACAATCAATGAATGGTGTTGAGGGATCCATGAAGTGGCAATATGCTCTTTGCTATGGTGGAGGCCCATGGCTCTCAACGCTCACCCTACAAGTGCCAATATGACCCTATGGAGGGCTTGACCCCTGTATAGGGAGACCAAACCCCAAATGGAGACCCACTTGCAATCCTGTATAAAAACCAATGCATCCCTACACCTTCCAGTACAACAAATCATTAGGGTAATTGAGTTAGTAGAGCTTACAAATCATGGAATCAAATGGGCACTTCATGGTGGCATGCCCTTCCATATGCAATGCATCCTACCCTAACATGCATATTATCTCAAACAAATACTAAGTGTAATCATAAAGAGAGGGCAACCAACATATCATCATATGAATATAAATATGCCTACCTATATGATTACTCATGTGGTAGATCCTAAAACCAATGTGGACACAACCACATGAAGGATGATGCCAATGGGAGGCGGGAAGATATGATATACATTCGATGTATAAAGAAGTCCTAGAAGAAAGAAAATAAGTCAATCTAGAAGTGTGGAGATTTTCTTCTAAGAACAAGATGGAAGAATGAATGATCAAACTCAAGAACTCCCTATCACAGCCCTTTTTCATAATGTCATGCCTCATGGATACCACAAGGTTACGATGGGAAGGAAAAGGGGACTCGGGAAATGGAAGGGCACAACAGATTCGTTGCTCAATGGAATAATCATATTCACAATCCCAAGGGTATGAGGGGGAAGGAGGGATATATCTAATGGATGATTTTCCTTCAACATCATACCTAGGAGGGTAAAAGGGATCATCAATAATGGTGAAAATGTGAGAAAGAGCAAGATGAGGGCTTGTGGATAATGTAGCTATGTTATTGGAATCCTAGACAAGGCATGGGAAAACAAGGCCTTTGGCATTGTCATCATCAATGTCACAAATGGGGCTCGCTATTTTCAATAAACCTTCCTCATGCACGGGAAAACAATGATTCTCCCTTTCAATGGCATGAGTAGGCATATCATTATGAGTAATGTCCTAAAGAAAATGAGAATCAATCTCAACCTCATGTTCCATGTCAATATCATAAATAGGGTCATTGTCAAAATTATGGTTGCCCACATCCCATTTTCCCTCGCTAATGCAAAAGAAATGAGAAATGTCATTTTCACAAGGAGTTACACTATTCATATCTTCAAAGTTTCAAACGCCCTTTCTCGAATGAGAGTCCCCACTTCATCGTATTCATCCTTATGTACTTCAATGGGGCTTCCATTCCTGCCATGCTCATTCCCAATCCTAAAATTTCTAGCCTGAAGGTCCTCTACGAGAATATTGCCATCAAGATTTTCTCTAGATTGATTCCATTCTTCCATATATCCCTCACTTTCATGTTGGTCCTCCATAGTTGAATTTTTTCCAAGGTTACCTTGAGCATCCAACTGATTACATTCTATGGGGCTTTGTGATTGATTATAATACTTTTCATTGATAAGGTCAGTCAGAATATTAAAAGCATTGGTTTGGCTAGAAAATTCAAAGAGACGACTAGGATCCTTCTCATAGGCACATGTCATCATGTAAAGTTGATTGTGTGTTATTCTATGAAACCTGAGCATGAATTCTTTATCCGTGTTCTCCAACAAATCTTCACAAAACTCAACTTATTGGTCCACAATTTCTTGCAGTTTTTGAAGTTCTTGATCTTTAAGTTTTGCAAATGGAGAGCCAAGGGTATTTTCTTCTCAACAATAAGTCGTTTTTCATGATTTTTCAGATTAGGATTAAAATGGAGTCGCCAGGGTGAATCAAATGCCTTAATAGATGCTTGCTTCACCCTACAAGCATTTACTTTGAAGCTTAATGAAGAACTAGGGCTTCTTTCTTCCAATGGAGTTGCCAAGGATAATATGACGATAATATCGTAAGGGAACAAGGCACACGTCTCGTGTCCCCCACAATGGCACCAAAAATGTTACCGCTAAAACTATCAGGGGTCCTAGGAGGGAATCCTATAGAGAAACTACTAGGTCAAGTGGAAACAATGGTGCAATAGCCCACTATCACCTCACCTAAAGCTCCCTGCTCTTTACAAACTTTCACCGATGGGAGGGGTCCTCATAGATCAGTGATAGGATGAGGAGTGATTCCTAAAACCTATTCACAAGAGAGGCTCAAATAATGGTGTTTGCAATGGAAGCAAGGTAGTTGGCTCTCTTAGAAGGGCTAATTCGGACACTTAGACCTAGGTGTGGTGAGTAGTACTTGACACAACGTATCCTAGATATAAGGACCCTAAAGGAGAAATGGTTTCAACGTAAGCCTTGTGGAATTTGAATCACAAAGTTGCGAGACCACAGAGAAACCACTTGGACCCAAACTAGGTCAAGGGTACAGAGTTGATCAACAATAGAGGGGCTCGACCTGGCTATGGAGGAGAATAGGATCAAAGGACTAATTTTCCCTTGGAATTCAAATGCAATGATCCAAGTGAGGATACTAACCCAAAGCAACCTATGGACAAGAACGATCTTTGAGTTAGGGCTTGCGATATCTCGAGATTCAACCATCGGATTGAGCTCAAAATCAGAGGGCCCCTTGAGAAAACCCCAACACAGTTCTCGACCGATTTTCAAGGTTTTTTAATGGCTGCAAATGATTTTGTGTGATGCACTAGGGAGCCTTCTAGGGTTAGGCCTTAGAAAGAAGAAGAGATGAAAAAGAATGTTCTTTTGTGATCACCTTAGGACTAGACCATTTCCTAGCCAATTGGGAGAGTGGAGTCAAATGAAATCAATGTTTAGATAGGCTTAATTCCAACCAAGGAGTTGCCCAACAACTTCGTATGGCCTAAGCATCAACTAGGTTACAAAGGAAAAATTATACTTCTTTATATTGCAAAATGATGAGTTATCAAGGCATTTCATGAACATTCATGTACCTCTAGGGCAATAATTCACCGTACTTCAAATGATCATATGAAAATTCTTTCACAAAGACAAGCCTAGAAAATTTGCATAAAGAGCAGCTACGCCAACTTCATGAATGAAAATATTCCATAGACAATTTTAGGAGACAAAATTACAAATAAGCATGAAAAAGGTACTCCCAAGTATAGCAAAATTATTCCAATCATGAAGATACAAAGAAATCGAAGCTCCAAGACAAGAAATTAAGCTCTTCCAAACATTGAAATGCATTTGATCTCCAATTCATCCATCAAAAGTCCTAGCAAAATTTCCAGAAGAAACAAATGATCCATATCCAAGTGATGATCAAACTCAAATGAGCTCTCATTAATTTATATCCATCCTAATGAGTTTGATTTGCCTAATTAGGCCAAATTAAGCCTCAAATAATAAAATAATGTACAATAATGACATGACTTGGTGACAAGCCCACCAAGATAGCTCCATAACACAAAGATAAGCTACTCAAGAGGGAAAAATAGTAAATATAATAAATCATTGGGCCCTTGAAGAGGCCTAGTGGAGTCCAAAGTGTGCCAGGGTGAAAGAATAGGCTCCGAATGTTAAAATATGTAGCAAGAAAAGCTCAATTTGAGTTTAGCCTTAGTCAAATCGAGTAAATTGAATTTCCACATCAGTTGAACAACTTGGAGGCAGTTAACTAGCGTGACATGGCTCTTGTCACTTAGTTAGCTCAGTAAATTCGAGTTAGAGGTACCGGATTTTAGTTATGCATGTGTGTTGCTAAACTTTAGCACTATAGTTCAGTGATTTTGAGTTGTATTCAGTTAACTGACCTCTAACTATTGATAGAGTCAGTTGAAAGTCAGTTGTGCAGTGGGACAACAGTCTAACTCAGAGATATGTCAGTTAACTGATCAATCGGCCCAAAATAGCTAATGCATGCTGTGAAAATTCTATCACTGCAACATCTGATTTATTTTGCCTACTTATTTCCAATAAGTTATTTATGAAATTCCTTCAATTAAAATAAATTTTGATGCATATATCACACCATAATTCAGAAACTGTTAAATTGGCAACTAGGGCCAAACTCCATGTGGGTCGGCTTATTTATGGCAGCTGATATTTTTATTGGATCCCTCTCGACGAGAGGTGTAGGATTGATCCAAAGATCATCCGATTTCGATAAGTATTTATGGAGATATGAATTTATTTTGTTTATCAAATTATTATCAAGCCGACCAACTATTATGTAGGCTCTAGAAGCCCAACCGACGTGTCTATTCATCATCCTCGTTTTGGTATAAATAGATGAGGATTTGTTATCATTTTGGAAGAGTATTCTTGATGTGATCTCCTCTCCACGTCTTGGGTTTTGAGAAGGAGAGTCACAAAAGGAATACGCTGCCCTAGTTTGCACGCAGATGATGCCCTAGACTGTATGCTGTAATGGAAACACCAAGCCACAGTAAGGGAAGGAAGAAACTCAGACTCGTCTGAGATTTTCGGGACCCTTATCACAGGGTAATACGCATGAATACAAGGGTCTGAAATACACATGACAGGAGGACGCAATCTTGGGTATCTCTGAAGTAATTACAGTCTTGGTGTAATAATGATTTCAGTGCAAGATACAATCTCAACATACCTGTGAATGGAGACATACAATCTCAGCATACTTAAGAATTACGTGACAGTTCAGTCAAAGTCTCGGGATAACTATAAGGAAGAAATCTCGGTGATCAAACAGAGACATACTCTGTCTCGGCATTATTTATGAACACATAAATATGATCACTGTAATCACTGTCTCGACATAACTATAGTCATTGTCTCATTGTCTCAACATGTTTGAGGAGGATCACACAGAAGCACACATGATCTCGGAATACGTAGAGGAGCATATACTCTCACCGTAATTATGATGATAAAGATCTCGTTGACCCTATAGTCATATTGAACGCATTATGGGACAGCAGCAACACATTGAACGCAGGGACGCAGTCATATTATATACGCTGCTGTAATGTAAACGCTGGACAATATATACGTTGGGCATTCATATAATATGCCACGTAGTCATATCTTGGAACGCAGTCTGAGTGCAATCATAAGCATGGGCAGCGTGAAGCAGGATGACTATCATGATTAGTGCAGCGTGGTGCAGTACACTGTAAGGTACAGCAAATGGACGAGATGCAGAATGATGATAGGTGAAGGAGTCACCTTGAGTATCAGTTGAAGCAGAATGTCTTCAATTGATCTCATCGTTATAGGAGATGATCTATGCTAAGTCAAAGTGTTGACTTCTATTGTAAATGTACTCTCTCTCTCTCTGCTGAACTTTGAAGATAAAAGAAGATTTGATCAAAGGGTTTCCCCACACATTGTGGGGTTTGTCCCTGGCTCGCGCCATATCTTGTGTCCTTTTGGCTTGGCTTGTCTTCTGCGTTTTATATTTATGTTCTATCTGCA
This sequence comes from Pinus taeda, assembly GCA_000404065.3. NCBI lineage: Eukaryota > Viridiplantae > Streptophyta > Pinopsida > Pinales > Pinaceae > Pinus > Pinus taeda. The sequence continues at coordinate 163,211 of APFE030440672.1, read as the reverse complement.
GTTTATCGTAATGCTGATGTGATTGCTAACTGTGAAAATTTAAATAAATTGCTCTAGCATAGAACATACCTAATCTTAACAGAAACAAACACATGCACAAGAATCAACACATCGACACAGTTATTTTAGACAATAGTCCCCGGAAAAACCCAATGTGGGAAAACAAGTGCAGCAAGGGATTATTCGGCAATTCTTTCATACAACAGGGTGCCAAACTGGCTTACCCAACAAAGAGAAAAATTCTCCAGCACTTCTCCTAGTCCCAACGTCAGCCTGGCTGACCTCTGCGTAGCTCCTCAACACTTTGTGTCAGCCCCTTCTTGTCTGCGTCAGCCCTGGGACTCTCTACGTCACCCATGCAGGTCTTCTAGTGACTGCATGTCTGTTGTTGCCTTTGCGTCTGCCTCTACGCTGCCTCCTGTTGCTCTCCAGACCACTAGTTCGAATTTCTCAGCTAACCCCGCTCTAGAAACCGAACTGATTGATCTCCCTTAGTGTGTTCTCCAACTAACCCTCAAGCCTCTTCTTATACTTTTCCTGTTGATCCTTCAATGGCCAAGATTAAATCTCTAATCAATGGCTAAGATTAGATTTGGCTTGATCCATGACTTTTGGAACCTTCTAACCCAGTTTTATATTAATACCCATTAATATTTTATTTTTCCTAAGTTTAAACTTAGGAGCTTCATTAAAAATATTAATTATTTAAGTATCTTCCAAACCGGTTAGAATCTGCCCAAACCATTGTTGGGTCTTGGAGATCTCATGTGCTTTAGCCTCTCCACCAATTTTCATTGCTAGAGCACATCTGATGCTACCCCAAATCAACACTCGCTCTTAGCGACGACTGTGCTCTAGTAATACTCCACACTGAGCATTACTCTGATCATACGACATTGGTACTTGTGCTGATGCTAAGCCTCCCTGCCCAACATCCTCTGCACTGCTGCATCCTGTACTGTTGCCCATGGCTCTATCACTACAATTGCTACATCTGTACTGCAACTCCCTCTGCATCCGTGTTGCTACTGGTCCATCTTCCCAACACTACATTTGCACTGCAACTCCCACTCATCGTGTTGCATCGTGCTACTGTTGATTGCTACTACAGAGCAACACCATACCCATTTCTACTACTGAAATGGATTCTTTATCATCCCCATCTTCTCCTTGAAATAATCAAACTTGGTTCTTCCAAGGGCCTTGGTAAGGATGTCTGCAACCTGTTCTCCTGTAGCACTGTAGCTCAACTGTACAGCTCCTCATTGGACACAGTCTCTGACAAAGTGACTCTGAATATAAATATGCTTTGACGGATCGTGAAACACTACATTCTCAGAGAGCTTGATGCAACTATGATTATCGCACATGATCTTGGTCGCCTCCATTTTTCTTCTGAATAGGTTCACAAGCAGTTTTCTAAGCCATATGGGCTCAAACGAAATTGTGCTTGCTGCCATATATTCTGCCTCAGATGAGCCCAGAGCCGTAGACTTTTGTTTCCTACTGCACCAAGAAGTCATTCCTGATCCAATGTTGAAACAGTACCCAGAGGTACTTTTCCGATCCACTGAACTTCCTGCCCAATTTGCATCAGTAAATCCACTCAATCTGATATCCTTACCCTTGGTGAACAAGAGTCGATAATCGACTATTTCCTGTAAAAACCTGAGAACATGTTTGGCTGCTGCCCAGTGCACCCTCTTTGGTTCCTCAATGAACTGACTGAAGGTGTTGACAGCATAGCAAATGTCCGGCCTGGTATTGACCAGATACATTAGGGACCCTATGAGTTGCCTGTATAAAGTGGGATCAACATCCTCGTCTTCTGATGCATCAATCTTCTTCCAGTTGGTGATCATTGGAGTAGCCATGGGTCTACAGTCCTCCATCCTGAATCTTTTCAGGATTTCTGTAGCATACCTACCTTGCCCAAGAAGATCTCTCCCTTCTGTTGCCAAACTTCCAACCAAGGATGCACGAAACGGGGAAACAGGTACGAGTTTCCGAAATGGGCACGGTACGAAACACGACCTCCCCAAATTTTGGAAACAGGGAAACGCGAATATATATATATATATATATATAATGCATACATGATACTTTATAGTTTATTATATTTTAAACATCATTAAATTTACATCACATAATGAAAATAAAAATATCGGAATATCCAAAAGCAACGTTTATATATCCAAATCTCAAAATCAGCCTTTATTTATATTGATATATGAGGCTGCAAGTACAATAAAGACTATAAGGCTGCAAGAACTATAGAGACAAAAGATTAATCCTTATCATCATAATCCTCATCAAAAATAGAAGTAGAACAATGCTCAACAGTGGATGGTGGTGCTGAAGAAGATGATGGGCCAATTCCACTTCCAGGCTCGACATCAATATTCAGGGCAGCAAGAAGCAACTAAAAGGCATCTAGAAGCAACTAGAAGGCATTTTAATAACACAATTAAAAATTAGAAAACAAAATAATTAAAAAAAGTCAACCTGCGTGGGGAAACGTTGTCATACAAACCATAAATGCGATTCCGGCTGTACTGGCCACGTGTCCTCCTCGAGAAATGTGCCAGTACGGCCGGAAACGCGTTTCTGGGCCGTACCGTACGCATTTCTGCGTTTCAGTTTTGTTTCCGTACGGAAACGCCTCCTCTGCCCACGTTTCCTGTAACTTAGCTTCCAACCCTACGAAATAATGCATTCGTCGCAAATCCTTCATATCGAATTTTGTGGCTAGATTCTTCTTACAATCCCTAATGAGCCTGGATGATCCTGTGAGAAAGAGATCATCCACATACAATACCAAGATTAGCGGCTCATTCTCTTTAACCAGATAGTAGAGATTTGGATCCGCGTCACTCTTAACAAATCCCATCTTCTGCAAGTAGCCATCGATTTGACCAAACAATGCTCTAAGTACTTGTTTAAACCCATACAGGGCTTTCTTCAACCCGCATACATGAGACTTCTTCTCATGTTTCTCAAAGCCCTCTAGTTGTTCAATGTATACCTCTTCTTCTATTACCCCGTTCAAAAAAGTCATTTTGACATCCATCTGAAGAATCTTCCACCCCATCTGTGCTACAAGAGATACCATGGTCCTAATAGATGCATACCTGGCTACCAGGGTGAAGGTTTCCTCGTAGCAAATTCCTTCCTTTTGAGCATACCCCTTACTTGGCCTTATATTTCTCAACATTGTCATCTGCAGCGTATTTGATCTTGTAGATCCATCTCGAACCTACCACTGATCTATCTTGAGGCCATGGCACTACCTCCCAGACATCGTTCGCCATTATGGAGTTGTACTCCTCTACCATCACATCTAACCAAACCTAATGTTGAGCTCCCTCCTGGAAACTGGCAGGCTCCCCATCTTGTAAAAACCGAAAAACTGAAGCATAGAAACAGTAAAGAATTTAAAGCAAGTACCTACCTGAACTGCTATAGTTGATGATGCCTGCGACTACTCTGCTTCAATTATCGAGAGACCAATTCCACCCAGCCAGACTGAGCAAAGCCTAGCTGCTCAATCCAGTAAGCTTCTCAACAGAAGCTAACTGTCCCCCGTGCCCAGAACCTCAGAACACTCAAAGCTTTTCTAATGGCTGGTTCTTCCTCCTGGTTTGTCCTCCTGGTTTTTCTCCTGGTTTTCTCCTGATCTACCCCACCCCCCAATTCTCAGCTCATTCCTGCAATTTATAACTTCGGGTTTGGCGGTGGATGCCCTCCCACCTGCAGCCACCGCTTCCCTTCCTACTGCCACGCCTTCGCCTGCGTTTTTGAGACCATAAGGTAATTTATATAAGCTTTTAAGATGACCCTGGGTACATTCATGAATCATCAACTTTAATTACCTTGTTTTTCATTTAATTTTATTACATTTTTTATATATTACAAAGTTTGATTTATATTTATTTTAGTATAAGGTTTAATTTATATTTATTTTAGTATAAGGTTTAATTTATATTTATTTTAATATAAAGTTTGATTTATATTTAAATAAAGTTTGATTTATATTGAAGTTTATTCATATTTGATTTAATATAAGGTTTAGAACTTTATATTAGTTAATTATTTATATTATTACTTAACCTTTATTCTATTCTATTAATATGATTTTTATCATTATTCTGGAGCATATAATATATATGTATATATATATATATATATAGTCCTCTTGATCTAACCATACATTACGCGATGTTGATGAACGAGTAGAACTTCTTTTCCCAGAAGAGTCATGGTATTTAGCACTTATAATCAATTTGGTATAAAATACTAGTGCGGTGTATGCGACACATGCATATGTAGCTATCATATGCATGTACTGTATCCCTGCTATTATGCTTGCGTTCTTTGTATTTATAGATGGGTCGTTACATACACTCCCCCTTCGGAAAACTTCGTCTCAAGTTAGAGTTTTTATCTTATCTGATTACTTATGATAGTAATTAGTACCCCCTTCTTAGGTTTTAAAAATTTTTATTTTAATATCAAAAGACTATAAAATTAGAGTTTTAGGTTTATGATTTTAATGGACATGTCTTGCCCTATCCAGGTTCCCAAACTATTCTAAAATCATCCTATCCTTCCTAATCTCTTCCGCTCCCATCCTATCCGTCCTCTACTGGAGTATGCCATGGCATCAGTTTTACTGACCTAATCATTCATAAACTCTAAGGTGACAGCATCGGTTATACCGACTTGATTCCCAGTAGGCATTTGGCAGTCATCATCACACATCTAGGGGAGCGTGATTCGCACAGTCCTCCCATGACTCCAGGGTTCGGAGGATAAACGGTGGGTAATACCTCCACCCCTCCCAGTAGAATTAGGACTAATACCCTATCATAAAATCACTTTGAGCTTTACTTGTCCTCAGGTTCTGTCATTACGTGGTCATCCCGGTAACTATTTATCATCTGCAATCATACACTTATCCATGCATTCGTAAAATGTGCATCAGCATAATCAAAATACTTATGTATTATTCACATATGTCACTACAGTATAACATATTTTACCAATTTCATACATGTCGTTTGCCTTTCAAAAATGTATTTATTCCCTGATTTCTATTCCATTGATCATATTGACACGTATAAATAAAATAGATTTATAACATCTTAATTTCTATCAGAAATAAAATAATTTAACTGCTTTAAACCTTACTTTGACAACTATAATTTAGTAAAATCAACAACATATATCGTTTTGGTATCCATGTACCAGCAGAAGTTAAACATATATTATGTCACAAAATTTCACGTTTATCTATAATCATTCAAAATGATTCTGAGTCTCTGATTGCAATGAAATAAATATATACTAAACATAGTTTAAAGTTCTTCAAAATTGACATAGATTAGGGTATCTTTGACATATGTCCTATGTATTTTCCCAAGTTGCTGATCCAGGACTATACTTGTCCCATTGGACCTTAACTCGGTCCACCAGACGGTTCCTCAGCTGTCGAACCCTACGCTCCAGTATACGTAATGGTTCGACCGTTACGATTCCCTTATCCCATACCTGAAGATCCTGCTATAGTGGGTTGATGCGCTGCTTGGTCGTCGCTGATTACTGCATCAATTCTATGATTACCTTGATTGTTTGATATTGGTCCCTCTCCAGTCCTATGCAATATATTCGACGAAGCTTCTGGGCAATCACGTTGAAAATGCGGTCCCCCACATCCCCAACAATTAAGCTGCGTTGATCCTCTTGAACCAGGACATGAATTTCTAGAGAACGAGCTTCGTCCTGTCATGTTAATTCCTCTCAAATTTCTTCCTCTACTGGCAGTCCCTCGAGATGTCCATGGACTGGTGTTTGATGATTCCATGGCTATAGTGTTTACTGCCATGGGAGCTCTTGTCCCTATATTTCTCGGGGTAAACCTGTTACCGTAAGGTGGCCTCGAGCTACCTCCGCTAAAGAAGTTTCAAGGAGTCTTTCCTGAAAATCCTAATTGTAAAGGTTCTGCTGGCCCTATATCTTTTTTGATTCCAAGGTGCTCTTCTGCATAACGACCACATTCAACCGCCTCAGCTACTGATGATGGTTTCCACATGCTTACCAAGGCTCTAATCCAAGGATTTAACCCAAATATGAAGGGTTCAGCTTGACGTTCATCAGAATCTAAGTAGTGAATGTATTTTACAAGCTCCATAAACCTTATCTCGTACTCTTCCACTGTTTTATTTCCTTGAATTAATGTATGAAAGGCTCTGGCTTGCTGTTGTTGAAAGTATGGAGGTAAATACTTTGCGCAGAACCTTTCCCCAAATAGTTCCCAAGGGACATTATCCAATGTAAGGTGCAGCTGCTTCTCCAGATTTCCCCACCAAATCAAGGCACTTTACTTTAATTGAAACACAGGAATTTTTGTTTTTGCCGAAGAAGAATATTCTCTTAACCTAAAGCATCTGTTCGTTCCTTCTAACCATGCTTCAGCGCGTTCACCTCCTCGACCTCCTGAGAATTCTGGGAGTCTAATTTTCTGAAGCTCCCTAGAAATGTCTTCTTTTGATTTTTTGGGCTCAAAATTCTTTGGTTTCGCTGAACTGGTAGCTAAATGTTGAAATTCCTCTTTGGTTTTAGCCTTAGTTGATTCTTTTAATGTCTCCAATAAGGCTTCCAAAGAGTTCATTATCACAGTCAACTCTGGCGCTGGGGCTATTGATGTTGATAATGGTCTTAGTGGTGACGATGGTGATGGTGGTGGTGATGGGGATGATGATGGCGACGGTGGCAGCATTAATGGTGGTGATGCTGCCCGATCACGTCGTCGTCGCTCATAAGTCCTTACCATTGTAATGGTTCCTGAACACATAATAAAATTTTATAAAAACTTTTGAAGTAGACAATCGAATTTAACATATAATTTTCAATTGCAACTTCACATTCATAAACGGGTATAGTTTTGCTATTTTTATCCGCTAAGCGGATCTTACTAGTACCGAGGTCAAGGAGGGTGGTCTCGCGACCTCCTTGTCCTAATGCAGGGTATTCTATCCCAATATGAATAATGCAGAAGTGTATGGTCATTAGTTCCTAAGGTATCATCTAAAATTTATTACTAAATAACAACCACAAAATGAAGATGTTCAACGCCTTGTTATAATGATTATCGGCAACATACCCGTCACACCTCAATTTAGTTATTACTTTTAAAGAAGGGCATACATATTTATATTTTTGAATATATTACTTAGATATGGATTAAACCTATAATATATATATAAATGAAGGATTGTTCTAGTTCCATATTAGTATGAACTTTAGCTAGGAAATTTACCATAGGCATGTCATGATTAAAATCTAGGAGAGATACATTTCAGCAGTCTACCATACCATAATTGTAGGTTGGGGTCAAACTGAAGGATAAATTCAGATCAATAGTCAAATTGTATATAAAATGTAGGTCGGTGGCCTACATATTGCAGTTGATCAGGCAAGGTAGTAAAATGGTTCTTTTAATGTTTCTACAGTATCCTACTTCGAAATTCAAGTGACCAAGGACCAAAGGCACTATTACCAAGTATAGATCCTAAACATTCTTGTCAATATGCAAAGGAGGATGTAGTGTTGAGAGGGTTTCACATAATGAAAATCTGCAATCAGGCTTTACTTCAGACAGCTCGAGGACTTGCACATTGTATATGCTTCACAGAATGATCCTAAAATTTTATGAGTGGTCAAAAGAAGCTCCTCAAGTTTAAGAGCATGTAACTGGGGTGGGTGAAAGTCCTATGAATTGTGGCAGGGATAAAACTTCCTCCATTAACCATAAACTTATGTTCCAGCACTCCAGTCTCTGTCTGACTGCCAACGGATTATGAGGAATGATTTTGTATATGATTCTGTTCATGTAAAAGATAAACAGCATAATGAAATTTTGAGGACCTTTGAATACGTAAGCCTTGCCTTTCCTGAGAAAGAATACTGAAACAACAAGGGAATGCAATAGCTTGCAAACATGACAATACACAATTGGATCATCAACAAACAATAATACAGGCCTCACACTGAAATTTGATGACAGCCACAGAAAGGTCATGTTCCGTGATCCCATTAACACTGAAATGTGATCCTCGCTGTCCCTGAGGAAGAATACTCAAACAACAAGGCAAAGGAATAGCTGGCAACGATGACACAATTACATCATGAGCAAACAGTAATACAAGCCTCACACTTAAATGTGATCCTTGTTGTCCCTGAGGAAAAATACTCAAACAACAAGGGCAGTGGAATAGCTGGCAACCATGACAATACACAACTACATCATGAGAAAACAGTAATACAAGCCTCACAATGAAATTTGATGATCACCCAAGGGTCATGTCCCACAATCCTATTAACAAATTAACATAAAACTTAGTGACAGAAGTTTGTCTAGATTTGAAAAGCCACTTCACATCTTCCAGCTTTGAAGAAGATCTAGCTTTAGCCCATGCTTCCATTTGTAAGTTGATAGATTTCTTTATGATGCCTGACACTACAGGAATACTAAACTCCGTAGAAGTTACTCAAGGTTTAATTGGAGAATATGATGCAGATTTGGGAAGTTGCAATGAGGATATGCCTGAAGATGACATTACTCGCAAGATTTATTTGATGCAAATGTGGTTTGAAGATGTTAAATTGGCAACTAGGGCCAAACTCCATGTGGGTCGGCTTAATTATGGCAGTTGATATTTTTATTGGATCCCTCTCGTCGAGAGGTGTAGGATTGATCCAAAGATCATCCGATTCCGATAAGCATTTATGGAGATATGAATTTATTTTGTTTATGTAATTATTATCAAGCCGACCAGCGATTATGTAGGCTCTAGAAGCCCAACCGACGTGTCTATTCATCATCCGCGCTTTAGTATAAATAGAAGAGTTTTTGATGTTAATTGTATACTCACTCTTCATGTGATCTCCTCTCCACGTCTTGGGTTTTTGGAAGGAGAATCATGAAAAGAGTAATACGTTGGCCTACAGGTCTTGGAGATTCTTACTCGCAGATAATGGAGACACACATATATGGTGTTCATGGTTACATTCATATGTGGGTTATACATGACATTTATACAGTCAAAAGCATTGCAGCTACGAAGAGCCGCATTCATATATGGAGCCGCAGTTAGGAAACGCAGTCATATATGGAACCCGCTGTCTATAAGGGAAACGCAGTCATATATGGAACCCACTATCTATAAGGGAAACGCAGTCAGGTATGGCAATACGCATAGCATTGAAGAAATGTGATACGTTGTTCTCGGAAGACCTAGCCGCAGTTCATGAAGAGATACATGACATATATACACGCAAGCCCTAATCTATAGCGGATCTGGCAGCGTGCTTACACACACCACTTATACGCAGTTCATGAAGAGATACGTGTCATATATACGCTGTGTATGAGTTATACGTTGGGACAGTGATACGTTGTGTATGAGTTATACGCTATGGACAGTGATACGTTGTGTATGTATATGTTGGTCAATGGACAGTGATACGTTGTGTATGTATATGTTGGTCAATGGACAGTGATACGCTGTGCATGAAAACTCATATACGCTGACCTATCCACAGCAAATAAGCAACATAAACGCTAGTAAATCCGCAGCAAATATATGTTGGAAAATGAAACATATATACACTGGAAAATATATTCATATATACGCTGGTAATATACCGCACACTGGGCAGTCACGTTGGTGCCGCAGTACAACACAGTTTACACGCTGTTCATAATTTGGATTCAACGCAGTCAATGAAAACTCCATCACAGCAATAGCTAGATATACGAGGGCTATGAATATATATATGCACAGTGTTCTTGGATACATATACTCGCAGGTGGAAACATATAAATTGTCATATGCAGCAACTTCATAATAAAGGGTCTATATGCTGTCATGATAACTACATGATACATTGGTTCATGGAGAAACCCTATATGTTGTTATAGGAGGAGACCTGTTAACGCAGTAAGAACCAGTTTAAGAAGTCTACCGAATAGTATCTATAGCCTAGCTGCTTTGCTAGGCTGCAAGCAGCTAAGGCTGATGACAGTATTATAATGTTGCAACATGATGATGCAAAGGCAGCATGATGACAATGATTCATATTAGCATGGGCAGCATGGGTAGCATGAAGTGTGATGATGGATAACTTGATGTATGGGCAGCATGAAGATGCATGATGCAGCGTGATGGTGCTACACGGTAAGGTGCAGCAGATGAACGAAATGGGTAGGTGAAGTCTTCACCTAGGAGATTCAGTTGAAGCAGAATGTCTTCAACTGATTTCATCACTATACGAAATGATCTATGCTAGATCTAGAGAAGTCAAAGTGCTGATTTCTGTTGTAAATGTACTCTCTCTCTCTTTCTCTGCTGAACTTTGAAGATAAAAGAAGATCTGATCAAAGGGTTTCCCCACACATTGTGGGGTTTGTCCCTGGCTTGCGCCATATCTTGTGTCCTCTTGCGTTGGCTTGTTTTTTGCGTTTTATGTTTATGTTCTATCTGCAGTTTATCTTAATGTTGATGCGATTGCTAACTGTGAAAATAAAATAAATTGCTCTAGCATAGAACATACCTAAACTTAACAGAAGATCCTTGTACTGAAAACGTGGATCGATGATGCTGCTATGGATAGTTTATTTCTTATTACAAAAATGAAAAAAATATATTCAAGTTAAATTTTTAGAGGGTCAAACCACTGTGGCAAATGTTGGGCAGTTCTCCCCTCACTTGGCATGGCTTTTGCTCAGTGTTGTTTGAACCTGGAAGAGGATGGTCTGGATGTATTGACAAATTTATTTTAAGAAAAGGCCAAAGCAAGTTGGAGTGACAGTCATGACTTGCCCTATGCATGCAAGGCTTATGCAATCATTTTGGACACTTCTGATGCAAGATCTGTGCCAATAATTGCAGTTTTATGGCAGTGTCTGGAGGAAGGTAAGTTTATGAGAGCTTGTGCTTTTGCCATTGAAGGATATATAACAGCCTTCAACCAACCAGAACCACCTGAAGAGGTACTTTGCTTCATGACCGAGTCAACACTGACAAAAGTTCTATCTTACAAGAAGTCATAGTTTAGTGTGGCACTATTTTAATTTTTAAATGATGACTAAAAATAGTGAAAGGAGCACTATACACACAAGATAATGAAATGGTTGCATTAGCTTACCAATTTCACTTGGTGAGATTCTAAGGTGATATGTCCCCAAAAATTTTTTTTTTTTTTTTTTGGGTTCTTATTTTCTGATAAATCAATTTTTACACAGTTTGTGACGTATTTTTTTTTATTTTATTCGCACAAGATATGAGAAGTATGAGTAGAGAGAGCTCATTCCATGCTGCTGGTCGTAATAAAGGTCATTAGATCGGGAACTAAAATATAGGGCTGCCAGTCTCCAGAAAAGCAGAGGCGCATATGCCACCAAGATCACATCATTTCAATTCAGCCGCGCCATCGCATTGGCCAATTCAATATTTCAAAACCCAAAGTTCTTTCTGCAATTCAGGGGTGACTATTTCACTTCAAATTGCTCTGCTATCCCTGGGTTTACAGTAAAAATGCATAGGCGAAAGCAGAGATATGTTGTTTGACTTACTATAGTTCAATCATATGCGAGAGAGAGGTTCCTGCAACGTCCTGATGCGAAAAGTTCATTCAGCAGACCGTGTGTGGGGCACGGTGTTTCGCAGGCACTTCCCATTAAATGACTTCAATGAAGTTCCCTTGCCAAGACCAAATTTATTTCTCCGTGAATTGACCCCGTTTTCATATTTTGGCAGCACAAGGATTTGCAATGTAGGTGGTTATCAGTATCGAAGAGTCATCTAGATTTTCAAAATTGTTGGAAGGCTAATCAAGTTAAGGTTTCTAAAAATGAATTCGAGGGCATATACAAAAATGAACTAAATGGATTTCAATCTTCAACTAACAAAAAAAATAGAATAAAAAAAATGATTCATCGAGAGATGGCTGTGCAAACGGGAAGGATCGTTGATTAGTTTGATATAAATCGTTCCAAATATTCTACGTGCGAAAGAAAAAAATGAAATAAAACTTGAACAGATTTCTATCCTCCAGCAAGAATCGAAACTTACCAAGCAAAACACACTCGCAATTTATTCTCCGACAAGATTTTTAAATTAATAATATGAAAAGCGTGCACAAATGCATACCCAGGGCCAATTCATGCAAAAATCTATAAACAGGGCGCGGCTCTTCTGAGCAATACCGTACTCACGATCGATTCGCTTACGTTGCTCCCTAAGTGACTCCGCCGCTTCTTCAACCTTCTCTAAAACCCCAAACTGGCGATGCTACCTCTCGACCGTCTTTCTTGTCTCGTAAGCTAGACTCCCCAAATATGAAAAAGAATTGAATTTTTTAGACAAAGAGAAACCATGGGTTTTCTTGATGGTGGTATGCTCGGTGGCAATGGTATTGAATAATTCAAACCCCACCTGCTTGCCGACTAGATTTGGGAGTCGAAGCATTTTATTTAATTTAAGCTCTCCAGATTTGGGAGCCGAAGCATTTTCCAAATTTTATTTAATCGAAGCTCTCCATTAATTTAAATCAAGAGTCCTCGACTTCTGAAAACGTGTCATTGGCACTGCAATGAAAACACCGTAGAGAGCTCCCACACCCAGGGTTTAGAAAATGACGGTTCCACAGAGTAATAATCCGCTGGTGGTGAATGAACAATCCTTCAATCTCGATAAACCGTGGATTTTGAGGCATTTCTTTCCTCATTTAACCACTTATCTTTCAATTCCGAATCGAAATAATACGATATTGGTATAAATTGGCAAATTTAGTAACTATGGTCCAGACTAAGCCAGTCACAGGAAAGTGGAGTTAATAAAGAATGAAATTTGCAGAAAGACAAGAATAACGAGAACCCCGGTTTTTAATATGATTCTATTTTTAACTACGTTGTAGAATTTGACAGAGCAAATATATATATTTTTGGTTGTGTAGGGCTTGTGAGGTCCCGAAGGGTTTGAACGATAGCTCTGATACCATCTATAAAAACCGAAAAACTGAAACAGTAAAGAATTTAAAGCAGGTACCTACCTGAACTGCTGTAGTTGATGATGCATGCGGCTACTCTGCTTCAATTACCGAGAGACCAATTCCACCTAGCCAGACTGAGCAGAGCCTGGCTGCTCAATCCAGTAAGCTTCTCAACAGAAGCTAACTGTCCCCCGTGCCCAGAACCTCAGAACACTCAAAGCTCTTCCAATGGTTGGTTCTTCCTCCTGGTTTGTCCTCCTGGTTTTCTCCTGATCTGCCCCCCCCCCCCATTCTCAGCTCATTCCTGCGGTTTATAACTTCGGGTTTGGCGGTGGCCGCCCTCCCACCTGCAGCCACCGCTTCCCTTCCTACTGCCACGCCTTCGCCTGCGTTTTTGAGACCATAAGGTAGTTTATATAAGCTTTTAAGATGACCCTGGGTACATTCATGAATCATCAACTTTAATTACCTTGTTTTTCATTTAATTTTATTACATTTTTTATATATTACAAAGTTTGATTTATATTTATTTTAGTATAAGGTTTAATTTATATTTATTTTAGTATAAGGTTTAATTTATATTTATTTTAATATAAAGTTTGATTTATATTTAAATAAAGTTTGATTTATATTGAAGTTTATTCATATTTGATTTAATATAAGGTTTAGAACTTTATATTAGTTAATTATTTATATTATTACTTAACCTTTATTCTATGCTATTAATATGATTTTTATCATTATTCTGGAGCATATAATATATATGTATATATATATAGTCCTCTTGATCTAACCATACATTACGCGATGTTGATGAACGAGTAGAACTTCTTTTCCCAGAAGAGTCATGGTATTTAGCACTTATAATCAATTTGGTATAAAATACTAGTGCGGTGTATGCGACACATGCATATGTAGCTATCATATGCATGTACTATATACCTGCTATTATGCTTGCGTTCTTTGTATTTATAGATGGGTCGTTACACATCCTGAGCTACTAATGTGTGATATCTATCTGGCTATTTTTGCTCCCTCTTATTGTTTCTTGGCATACCGATGAAGTCCTCTCCATCTCGCAAAATCTGACGAACTTCCATGCTAGTTCTTCCTCTGCCAGCAGATGCTTCTGTTAGCTCCTCCTCATCTTGTGAATCTTCTTGATCCAAGGAAGAATTCTTTACTTCCATTGGTTGAAGAGGTTTAACCAACAGCTCATCTTTTGACTACTCCTCAGAAGGCATCTCACGAGATTTTCTGAAAGCCCTGCCTTCCATGAACTTCACATCTCGTTGAACCACTACCTTCCTGCTCCCTAGAAGATAGATTCTATATGCTTTAGCTTTCTCGCTATATCCCACTAGATATCCTTTTTCCGTAGTTTGATCCAGCTTTTTCCTCTTTTCCTCGAGTATGCGACAATATGCTAATAAGCTCCCAAATATCCTGAAATGACTGACTTCAGGTGTCTTCCCTGTAAAAACTCTCTGGAGTAATCTTGCCCAATGCCTGATGAGGAGTCCTTTTCTGAACATAGACTGTTGTGTTGCATGCTTCTGCCCAAAGGAATTTTGGCATATCCTGATCATACATCATGGCCCTAACTGCTTCTACAATAGTTATGTTCTTCCTTTCTGCTACTCCATTCTGCTCTGAATTGTAAGGAGTTGTCCACTCTCTTATGATGCCCTCCTTAGCACAAAAATCAGTGAAGTCCTTATTAACATGCTCTCCACCATTATCTGAGCGCAAAACTTTTATTTTCTTCCCGATCAGATTCTCCACCAGAGCCTTGAACTCTTTGAATCGATTGAAAACCTCGTCCTTGGTTTTCAAAAAATAAATCCAAGTTTTCCTTGAGTGATCATCAATGAAGGTAAGGAAGTCTCAGCACCACTCAAAGCTTTAGTGGACATAGGTCCGCAGATATCTGAGTGTATCAATCCTAGTACACTCTTGGCCCCGTGTTTACTTCTAGGAAATGTTGCCTTGGCATACTTTGCTAGAGCACATCCTCTGCATACATCATCTCATCTCGTTCCGTACTGAGATCCGGAACTCCTATTACAGTGCTCCTGAGAATTCTCAAAGCCCCATGGTGCAAATGTCTCATTCTTTTGTGCCATAGTTCATTCAAGTCCTTGTCTCCATGACTACCTATTAGTGCCATTGGTGATTCTAGTTGTAATATGTTCAACCTGTTACTTTTGATCCTGATCTGCACTTTCTTTTTCCAGCTCCGGTGTTTGACGTATACTTTCGCCTTGACGAAGAAGACGTCATAGTCGTTGCCTTGAAGTTGCGACACCAAAAGTAAGTTCATCCCCAATCCTGGTACATGCAGCACATTGGTAGCACGGAACCATTCTACCGATTTTGTTTGAAAAACTATGGTACCCCTCCCTACTTGAGTACACTTTGCCTTGTTCCCCATGGTGATCTGAAAGTTCATCTTGTCTTCTCGATAATCTGAAAAATGTTCCCTGATTCCGGTCATATGCCAAGAGGGTCCACTATATATATATTCCATACTTCTGATGATGCGGGACTAGTCATACAAACCACTTCTTCTTCCAACCTGGAAGCCAACATAGAGAAATCGAAATCACTCTCTTGTGCAGATTTCTAAAAATTTGTGTGAGTCTCTTGACATGGATGCCTCCGCATCATGGTCTTGACCCTAACTGATTTTCCCTTCCAGTATCTAATTACTTGCTCTGATACCATGTGAAAATTCTATCACTACAACATTTGATTTACTTTGCCTACTTATTTCCAATAAGTTATTTATGAAATTCCTTCAATAAACATTAAAATAAATTATGTTGCAGATATCACACCATAATTCAGAAACAAACACATGCACAAGAATCAACACATCGACACAGTTATTTTGGACAACAGTCCTCGAGAAAACCCAATGTGGGAAAACCGGTGCAACAAGGGAGGATTTTATTATTCAACAATTCTTTCATATAATAGGGGGCCAAACTGGCTTACCCAACAGAGAAAAAATTTCCAGCACCTCTCCCAATCCTAGCGTCAGCCTAGCTGACCTCTGCGTAGCCCCCAACACTCTGCATCAACCCCTGCTTGTCTGCGTCATCCCTTGGCGTCTCTACGTCACCCAAGCAGGCCCTCTAGTGACTACGCAGTCTGTTGTTGCCTCTGCATTTGCCTCTTCTGCCTCTGCGCTAGTCTTCTGGCGCTAATCCTGACTCTTTGTTCCGTACTTGCTGCCTCCTACTACTCTCCAGACCACTAGCTCAAATTTCTTAGCTAACCCCGCTCCAGAAATCGAACTAACTGGTCTCCCTCAGTGTGTCCTCCAACTGACCCTCAAGCCTCTTCTTATACATTTCCTATGGGTCCTTCAACTGCCAAGATTAAATCTCTAATCAACAGCGAAGATTAGATTTGGCTTGATCCATGACCTTTTGAACCTTCTAACCCAGTTTTATATTAATACCCATTAATATTTTATTTTTCCTAATTTTAGACTTAGGAACTCCATTAAAATATCTCCATTAATACCCATTAATATTTTATTTTTCCTAATTTTAGACTTAGAAACTCCATTAAAAATATTAATTATTTAGCTATCTCCCAAACCGTTTAGAATCTGCCCAAACCATTTCTGGGTCTTGGAGATCTCTTGTGCTTTAGCCTCTCCACCAATTTTCATGGCTATAGCACATTTGATACTACCCCAAAGCAACACATGCATGAATTTGAATTCCTCAACTGAAGTGGAGATGACAAGGTAGTGTAACATGAGTTTCATACTAGCTGAGTGTACAGTTACTGCATGGAGTCAGGAGATCCATCCTTGGGAATTAGGCAAGCAATTAGGAGGAAATTCCTATATTTTAGGAGCTAATTTCCTCAAGGATTGCGCAAGGAAATAGGATGCTACATGAGAAAATAATTGGCTAAGTGTTGGCCATAGTTTCTCATTCAGCAGAGAGAACAAATATTCTTTTGCAGGTTGTGCTTAGAGTTGGAGCAAGCAATTTTAATAGTTTCTCTATTTAACTGATTAATGAAAAGAGGCTTAAGGGGTTTTTCCCAGTTGGGTTCCCCTATAAATCATTGTGTACTTGTGGTTTTGCGTGTTACATGTTTATGCATGTTGTTCTACATTGTGATTTCCATTCCGCAAAATTGTAGAGTAGAATTGTGTCTCTTGTTTTTTAGTTTGAAATCTTGAGCAGTTGCAATTTCTATCAAATTTTTACATGGTATTAGAGCCCTGAAATCACATTAGAGCCAGTATTTCGAATTTGTCCCTCAAGAATTTCAAAATTTACAGCTTCAGGGCAACAATTTTTCTTCAGGATCAAGAGAATGTCTTTCAATGGTCTGAGATTGGAGTATGCCTTGGAGGGTAGCTCCAATTTCATACTCTAGAATGACTGAATGGAAGCAGTGCTTGATGATAATGGTGTATTAAAATATGTCAATATTGATATTCCAAAACCTCCACAGTCGAATGCAGATCAGTGAATCCATTGGAAGAAGGATGTTGCAAAGGCCAAGAGAATTCTTCTAGAAGGTGTGAGAGACCATGTGGTCTCAAATCTCCATGGCAAAGAAAATCCATATGCTATGTGGAAGGCATTGACTGAGCTATTCAAAAATAGTAGTGACCATATAAAATTGGCCCTGAAAGACAAACTTCAAAACATTAGGATGCAAAAAAATGACACTATTCCATAGTATCTCTCCAAGTTTACACAAGTTCGAGATGAGCTTGGAGAGGTTGTGGTGAATGTAGCAGAAGATGACCAGGTGAGCCTAGCTCTTCTAGGCCTTCCAAATCCTGGCACAATTACCAGGGCTCAGTGAATGGAAGGGAAAATTTACCAAATTGGGAAAGGTTGAGGTTTGATTTGGTTCAAGAAGAGATCCAGAGAAATACTAGAGATGGAACATCATCCAAGGCGAGGATGAAGAGAATTTTGCCTTGGTTGGGAAGGGGAAGAAAGGCAAAGGAAAGAAGACCCAAAGCAAACCTGAATCCAACCAAAATAATGGCAAAAAGAAAGACTTGAGCAAGATAAAATGTTTCCATTGCCAAGAATATGGGGCACTATGCAACAAAGTGTCTGCACAAGAAGTCTAACAAGAATCCTTTAGGAGAAGGAGGTGAAGCAATAGCTTCACAATTCGAATTAGACTTCACCCTAATAGCATGCATGGCCAACACTACTATGGGGAGTGCGCGGTACCTTGATTCCAATGCCTCGTTCTATATGACAGGATGTAAGGAATTTTTCAGTAGCTTGGAGGAGAAGGATCTCTAGATGCATATCGAATTGGGGGACGATGGGAGGTACAGTCCTACAGGAATTGGTGTTGTCACCTTTGAGAGGGAGAAAGCCTCCCCTCTTCGCCTCAAAGATGTTATGTTTGTACCTGGACTGAAGAAGAACCTAATATCTATAGCAATATTGGAGAATCGTGGCTGTGATGTTAATTTCAGTAAAGGGAATGCCTTTCTGAGACACATAGCTACCAGGAAAGCTAAGCAGATTGGATTTCAAGTGAAGAACCTATACAAACTTGAGGTGGGAGATTGTGCTGCATTTACCAGCAAGGCAGAAAAAGTTCATTGTCGAGATGTTGGAGAACTCTAGCACAACAGATTGGGTCATCTACACCATGGTGCCTTAAAAATCATACAACAAATTACCATCAGTCTCCCTAAAGGCTCTCTTGACCAACAGGATGTCTACAAAGGTTTCACATTGGGGAAATATGTTAAAGGCACATTCCATGGCCGAGATAGCAAAGCAGATGCAATCTTAGAGCGAGTCCATTCTGAAGTTTGTGGACCCTTTTCTACAGCCTCTACAGCAAAACATAAGTACTATGTTATTTTTATTGATGATTTCTCTAGGAAATGTTGGATCTTCTTCATGCGGAACAAGGACGAAGTTTTCTCAAAAATTGTTGAATTCAAGGCATTGGTTGAGAAGGATACTGGGAAGAAGGTGAAGGCTCTCATAAGCGACGATGGAGGTGAATTTGTTTCGAATTCCTTCAAGGATTTCTATGCCAAAGAAGGTATTTGAAGAGAATTGATAGCTCCCCATAACCCACAACAAAATGGGGTAGTTGAGAGGAAGAATAGGAGCATAGTGGGAGCAGCAAGAACCATGTTGTATGATCAGGGAATGCCATTGCATCTATGGGCAGAAGCATGCAACACAATAGTCTAATTGCAGAATCGAAGTCCTCATAGAATACTTGGTATGATCACACCAGAGGAAGCCTTCTCTGGGAGAAAGTCTGATGTGTCTCATTTTAGATTTTTGGAGCTTCAATTTATTGTCATGGCTCCAAGGATTCGAGGAAGAAACTTGAGCCTACAACAACGTTGGGAGTTTTTGTAGGATACACTAAAACTCCACACAATTGCCAGGTGTATTCACTTTCACTAAGGATAACATTGGTAAGGAGAGATGTCAAGTTTGATGAGGAGAAGGCAATGAGATGCTCTCTGGAACGAGAGTTGAGTATCCCACCGAAGCAAGAGCTTCTAGCTCCAAAGGAGGAGCCTCAGGAGGAGCTTCAAGAATTGTGGAGCAGTCACAAATGGAGGAGCAAAGAGGAGGCCAGGTGGAGACACCCACTCAACCAGAAACATCCAAAGAAGGGAGGAAGAGAACTAGAGAAGTTGATAGATTGTTGTGGGATGCTAGGGAGAATGTGGGATCCCCTACATCACAACGCAAGCAGAGGACGTCAACTGAGAGGTACACTGGTTAAATGGCTCTCATGACAGAGCTCATTGAGATAAAGCCTTCTTCATTTGAGGAAGCATTTTCTCAAGCTGTTTGGGTTGATGCCATGGTGGAAGAATATGAATCCATCATGAAGAACAATGTATGGGAGCTGGTGTCAAGACCAGAAGGGAAATCAATGGTTGGTTCCAGATGGATCTCCAAAGTGAAGCATGCAACTAATGGGAGCATCGAGAAGTACAACGCCAAATTTGTGGCCAAATGATTCTCTCGGATAGAGGGAGTGGACTATGAGGAAACTTTTGCACCAATTGCAAGATATTCCTCAATCAGATCCATTCTAGCATTGGCTACGCAGCTGGGGTGGAAAATCCACCAAATGGATGAGAAAATTGCCTTTCTCAACGGTGTCGTTGAGGAGGAAATTTACATAGAGCATCCAAAAGGAGTTGAGATATATGATCAAGAGTCACATGTGTGCAGACTCAAGAGAGCATTGTACGGTCTCAAACAGGGGCCCTGAGCATGGTACATTCGGATTGATAGTTATCTCATTGGATTGGGATTCACCAAAAGTGAAGCAAATGCGAACCTCTATCACATTGTGGTAGATGGTAAGTTGTTTATTCTTGTTTTGTATGTTGATGATTTAATATTGACAGGTGATGAGCAGTTGATCCTCTCTTGCAAAGAGGATCTTGCAAGGAAAGACTCGGGCTTAATGCATTACTTCCTTGGGTTGGAAGTATGGCAAGGTGATGGTGAATTGTTTGTCTCAAGAGAAGTATGCCTCTAAAATACTTTAGAGATTTCACATGGATAATTGTAAGCCTATGGACACAGCTCTAGCTACAAACCGGAGGAAGGAGAATGCCACTTTAGGTGAAGAGGTTGATGCTACCATTTACAGGTAACTTGTGGGGTCTTTGATGTATCTTGTGAACACAAGACCTGACATGTGCTATGCAGTAAACCAGCTTAGTCAAGTTATGGTGAGGCCTACCAAGTTGTATTGGAAGGCAGCAAAGCATGTGTTATGGTACCTCAAAAGCACTATTGAGTATGGATTATGGTACAGGAGGACAAAGGGAGTGAAGATCCAAGGCTTCACTGATGCAGATTGGGCAGGGAGTCCATCAAGCAGGAAAAGTACTTCAAGTGCTATCTTCAGTGTTGGGTCCACAGCTATTTCCCGATACAGTGAGAAGCAAAGGTCTATTGCACTCAACTCAGCAGAGGCTAAAGACGTGATTGCAATTCAAGCAGCATGTGAGGCCATATGGATGAGGAAAATACATGTGGGTCCTTCTAGACAAGAGATGGATCCGACAATGATATATTGTGATAATCAAAGTTGCATTAAGCTCTCTGAGAATCTGGTAATTTCGTTACAAGTCCAAGCACATTGATATCTAGTATGATCATTTGCAGGATTGTGTGCAGAGGAGAGTTATGTTGCTACAGTACATTCTAACTAAGGAGCAAGATGTTGACATCTTGACAAAGGCATTGTCAAGGGGTAAATTCGAATTCCACAGGTGCGGGATAGGAGTGGTGAAAAATCCCTTTCTTGCTAAGAGAGAGTGTTAAAAAATATAGCAAGAAAGGCTCAATTTGACTTTAGCCTTAGTCAAAATGAGTAAATCGAATTTTCACATCAACAGGACAACTTGGAGATCATTAACTAGTGTGACATGGCTCTTGTCACTTAGTTAGCTCAGTAAACTCGAGTTAGAGGGATTGGAGTTTAGTTATGCATGTGTGATTGCTAAATTTTAGCAATCTAGTTCAGTTAATTTCATTTGTCTTCAGTTAATTGACCTCTAACAATTGATAGAGTAAGTTGAAGGTCAATTGTGTAGTGGGACTACAATCTAACTCAGAGATTTGTCAATTAACCGATCAATCAGCCCAAAATAGCTAATACATGCATGGAATTTGAATTCCTCAGCTGAAGTGGAGATGACAAGGAAGAGTAACATGAGTTGTATACTAGTTGAGTGTACAATTGTTGCATGGAGTTAGGAGATCCATCCTTGGGAATTGCGCAAGCAAATACGAGGAAATTCCTATATTTTAGGAGCTAATTCCTCAAGGATTCGGCAAGGAAATAGTAGGCTAGATGAGCAGATAATTGGTTGTGTTAAGCAGAGTTTCTCATTCAGCAGAGAGAACAATTATTCTTTTGCAGGTTGTGCTCAGAGCTAGAGCAAGCAATTGTAATAGTTTCACTATTCAATTGATTAATGCAAAGAGGCTTAAGGGGTTTTTCCCAGTTGGGTTCCCCTAAAAATCAGTATGTACTTGTCGTTTTGCTTGTTGCATGTTTATGCATGTTGTTCTAAATTGTGATTTCCATTTTGCAGAATTGTAGAGTAGAATTGTGTCTCTTGTTTTTTAGTTTGAAATCTTGAGTAGTTGCAATTTCAATCAAATTTCCACACCGAACATAGTGATCAAGGGGGTGGCCCCTCGATATCCAAGCAAATCAAATGTGGTGTACCCAAGTGGTGTGGAGGAACAATGACATCCTCCCGGGTCTCCAAGTGGATCGATAATGCATGTATACCATTTGCAAGGGCTAGAACGATGACATAAGCCATCCCTCTGTCTCCCATGGTGAGACACATCCTCATCTAGTCCCTGAAACATCTTCCAAGTGTCTGATGCAAGTGTGAAGCCAACTGGGCATGGTGGTCCAGGTCCATCATCCTCATCCAAAAAGGTGGAACACAAGCAATCAATGAATGGTGTTGAGGGATCCATGAAGTGGCAACCTACTCTCAGCTACAGTGGAGGCCCATGGCTCTAAACGCACACCCTACAAGTGCCAATATGACCTTATGGAAGGCTTGGACCCTGTATAGGGAGACCAAACCCCAAATGGAGACCCACCTACAATCCTGTACAAAATACAACATGCCACCTCACCTTCCAATACAACAAATCATTAGAGTAATGGAGTTAAAAGAGCTTACAAATCATGGAATCAAATGAACACTTCAGGGTAGCATGCCTTTCCCTAATGGGCTTTGGCATGTACAAGTGTCTCCAAGCTCAATAAGGGGGTTAAGTAAGGGCCCTATTAAGTGGTTTCTACTTCTAAAGGGATGGCATGTCCATGGTACATCCATCAAGCAGTAGGTGGCATGTGATATAATGGTGGAACGAAATGGGGTATCAGGAAAGGCTCCAAGCCACATGCCACAATACAAGGGTAGCCATAATAAGGGAAGCCCACACTTGGGTATATGAATGTAGGAGGAAGCAATCATGGTACGTGAGTTACCTCAGCCTTTTTTTTCCACCCTTCTTCATATGCCTTTTGCCTTTTATTGATATTTCTTTTATAACTGCTCGAGGCTTCAAGGGATGAGAGCATGATCTGTAGGATATAGCACGATACTCCTTTAAGGTGGGACAGTCCATCGCCCACCAAGGGTTGGGACAATCATGGGTTACATGATGATGAAAGGGATCAATATGCGAGACCCTAGGAACTAGGGTGATGGCTATAATAAAACGATTAGAGCTCATGTTGGGCTTTTGCCCACGTGCTAAATGTGTGCATCTCAGCCATCTTTTACATTTTATGGTACATTTCCTATTGAGAGTGGCCAAATTATGCTTTTTATTTTTTCTTTAGCTGCATCAACCTTTGGGGCATCATTCGAGGCCGAACCAAAAGTGTAGATAGGGGGACGCGAAGGCTAACTCCTTGTGGACCCAATAGACAAATGTGGACCCGAATGGGAAATATGGTGAATGGTATTATAATGAGCGGAGAGGTGTGATGTATATGGTGTTGGGAAGCGGGACCACACAATCGACAAAGGAGACAAGATTACATGACAAACCCACCAATCCATGCCCAAAAGTGCCCAAGATAAGTAAACAAAATTGCCCAACTACACAATGAAAAGCCATACCTTTACGGTGTTATCACGATTTTAGTCAATAATTTTTAAAGCGCTGACAACGAGAGTGTCAGCGTCGATTTATAAAAAAACTGGGTTTAAGCACTAACAACTAGAGTAACAGCGTATTTTTGTAAAAATGATCAGTTAAAACTCTGTCTTTTCCTATAAAATGCAATACATTTGGGCACGGTTTCTAAATAGCTAGAAACGAATTTTTGAAAACCCAAAAAGGTTTTTGTAGAAAACGGGCCCATTAACAAAAAGAATTCTCTCAAATTTTGCACAACTATCACAGTTTGAGAGATTCGAATTGATCTTTAAAGCCTATTTTTCAGGAATTCACCAAAATTAATCTTTTCTACTTTTAAAAAAACACCTAATCAACTTTCAGTTGGAGAGCCACCTCATCAAATTCGACTTGGGGATCCTTAGCTTTAGCCATGACTAGAGCAATAGTATGATCTTCAGATACAGAATATTAATCCTGTTGTTTTATGATGGAACGAATGTAATGTATTTACTTTGGATTAGATATACACTCTTTTCTATTTAGCAATTTGTAATTAAGTATGAACAAGAAACTTGCTCTAGTTTGTAATCTTTTTTATAAATACAAGCTCTGTAGAATGAAGAAGGGTTCAAATTTTTTGAAAATCAGACCTAGTGTATAAATTATTTTTTATATTAATAGAACTCGTAGCAAGCAATATTACAGAATTTCAGAGATTTCTGTGTTGAAGGTTTCCAATCAGTTTCTTATGGTGTTTTTCCTCTTTCCTAGTCAAAACTTGAATCCACTGATCTTCAGTAATTTGAATAAAGGTTATGAAACAGAATTCTATGTAAATGCTCTGTTTCAGGTTATTCAGATTTATTATGTGTTTTTCAACTTAAATGTCAATTGCAGAATTCA
Source organism: Pinus taeda (assembly GCA_000404065.3). Taxonomy (NCBI): domain Eukaryota; kingdom Viridiplantae; phylum Streptophyta; class Pinopsida; order Pinales; family Pinaceae; genus Pinus; species Pinus taeda. The sequence goes on along the minus strand of APFE030440672.1, from coordinate 138,576 downwards.
CATGGGTGCTCTATTTTTTTATGTTTACTTCTACTATCTCCTACCATCTCTCATTAATGGTTTGTCTAAGAACCTGTTGGGGCCACCAACAACCCCCCTTCTTATTTAGTGTTATTACTAATACTAAACAAGTGGGGACCCTTAGTCAAAAAAATTTTAAAAATGAATTAGTGCTTGTATTTCCTTTTTAATAAAACTTGCCATCATAAACTTGAGAAAATATCCTTGAAAAAATCTAAAAAGCTTAAGTTTCATGATAAGGTAAATTAAAATCATTCCTTAAGAAAAATCGCATCGCAAAAAGGATAATGGGAAACCCCCTTACAAGCCGAATTCTGATATTGCGAGATCGCTATGCGAGACTACATATTAAAAAATATATATCACATCGCATGCATCAAAAACCGCTTACACTGAAAAATCTTAAACGCCGATATGCGATGGCGCATATCGCAAAATCGCATTTCGCAAAAATCACATTAACAAAATTGTCACATGCCATGCTCTTGCAAAATTGCGATATTGCGATAGAACAGCAGAATGGTACCATGAAAATGCGAGACAGCGATCTGCGATATTGCGAAGCAAATCGCAAAATCGCTTCATCGCGAATCTTTCGGCCTCATTATTCGAGAAAACTTTTTCCATGAACCAAGAACTGGTTATGCGCTTTAATGCTAATTAATGAGTTAGTAGCCAGTTGTTAATGAAATATGGTTTTGCGCTTATCAAAGAGTTAGTTCAAGTAAGGTGGTATAATTTTTATGTCTTCAGCATTTAAAAAGCTTTCCCATCACCTTTCCTTACCATTACTCTCACCTCACTTGTAAACTGCAGGAACGAAGAACAAAGAACTATACAAAGCAGTACACAGGATATCATGGGGAAGAACGGCAAAGCTCTGAGCTCTGAAGACAACGAAATGACACCCCTTTATATAGACACCGCCTGTAATAGAGATGTTGGTATCACGACTTGGGAAGGCATGTATAATTTACTTGAAGAAGAGAATCCCATGGTGATGGAGGTTACGGCTTCTTCAGGTTCACAGGGGTCTTTCGAAGCATCAGTTGCAGATTTAGCTTGTTCATTCTTGCACCGGATAGCGGCAAGGCCCAAAATTCTCCCCTACATATATATGATTAAATAGGTACTGGATAGTGCGGACATAAAAAAACAGACAATTTAAGACTCTGGGTCAAGAACTTACGAAATTACTGTTTTCACAAAATTTGAGCTTTACATCCACTAAAAGAAAGCGCACAAGAGGCGAAAATCGCACTAAGGAAGCCCAGATCAAGAAACGGAGGCAGTTTCTGATGTGCGATTAGCGCCTAGCGCCTAGCGCTAATCGCGCATCGCTGGGTAAAACTTCTTGAAATGGAAAGCCTCTAATTGCTCAATTACCTATTAGCCCAGAAATTCGAAAAAAGAACGCTAGAGGTAAAAAAGTAAAACTTCAATCCTAAAACCAGTAGTAATTGTCTGGAATATCTTCAATATGGTATGTACATAAGTACAGCAATTGCAAATAGACTGGAGACAGAAGGCTCAAGAAAAGGCAAAATCAATCAAAAGATTAACTAAGCTGAATTGGGATTCTTACTAGGCGTATTTGGTAAAACCACACAGCTAGTGTATGACCCTCAAATGTATCATCAATTATGCCGAAAAGATGGCGCCAGCGCTTGCTGATTATGTTTTCACAAGACAGTTAAAGGCTGAAGTCAGCCAGCCGAATCTTCTCAAGCAAATGTTGAATGCTTGGGATTTTAAGGAGCAGATACAGAAATAGTTAGATGATAGTTTTAGATTTACTTTTAGAAATAGTTTTTGCTTTATTTTTGCCTAGAAAAAGGACGGTCATTTAAACCGTATCCTACATTTATGTAATAAGTTATTTTTAGATTTAGTTAGTAGTATTTAAACCCTTCTCATGCATTTAGAGAAGGGTCTAGAAATTTATTAAAAACTTGTCCTCAGAACATGCACTTTTGCACCCTCCGAGGAGGTTTGATGAATGAATGGAACAGGATTATTGATTTTTGCATTTAATATCTGCTACTGATGTTGCACTTTTGTACTCTTAGTGGATGTTGGATTAAGAAGAGATAAATCATTATCGCTTGAAGCTCATGAGTAGAACCAGTTATAAATGGTACTTTTATCTCTTAACTATTTCTGCCTCTGCGTTAAAGTGATATTCATGTTCAGTTGTTTATACATTAACGCATGAATGTCTGAGTTATCATTTGGCACTTTTGTACGGTCATAGCTATTTAATTATGCTTAATGCATAAGTAGCTTATTATGCGATATGTTTTTCACAGCTGTTTCGTCTAACTTCTTATACGAAGTGGTTTATCTATATTGAATTATTTTCTCATAACAGTTGAATGATCTTTATTACCAATTGTTATCTAAAATCTTTTTAGATCGCATAACAGAAGGATTACACCCCGGGTTAGTGTAGATTTAAATATTTTTGTTTATTAGAATACAATTGCATATCATTAGAATAGAGTTAAAATTAGAGCATCTCACTTAGAAACTTTTAGGAAAGAAATATCAATCCTTCACGCACACACATAAATTGAGAAACTGGTCCCATATCCCCAGTGGGACCCACTATACCAAACGAAAATGGAGCTGCCAACCAAGGTCCGGACCGAGTGGGTATCCCCCTTGTTGTAGACCTGATTTTCAGGGCTTCGACATATTTGGCACTAGAAGGAGGGCCCCGAACTGTGAATGGCAGGTAACTCTAAATCTAAACACCATTCTGAGAGTAAACCACCCTCACCATCTCCCCCGACTTCTCCATTGCATTTAGAATCTTTAAATTCAGAGCCAGAAGTCGTAAGAACAACACTCGCTGCTACAAACCCTGACATTTCAGAACAATCTACTATTGAACCTCCTAAATTTGAGTCTCTGATTCACAAACTTCAGCGATTTTCCATATCTCCTCAAAGATCTGATAAATCACAAGGCAGCGTGACTTCGCGATACAACCCTGCTCATCCTCTTACCAGATTAAAGAGCGAAAAGTTTGGCGTTCAGCCAGCCGAATTACCTCTACCCACAAGGAAGAGAGCAAGGAAATCACCTAAAGGGTCCCATAGCAAGACTCTTTCATCATCATCATCCATCTCCACTTCTCCACCGCGAAGTCAACCACCCACTCCTCCAATTCAGATCATTCTCCACCAGCCTACTAGTACTTCTACCACTCCTTCTCAATCATCAGCAGTGGTAATATCCTCATCTTCTCAATCACAGGGATCATCTTTTGCACTTTCCTCTGTTAGTAGTTCAGCGATGGCCCAATCTCCATGGAATAACCCAGGGGCAGCCTTAATGCCTGCACCCTTGAGTCAGCTACCAGCCCATCCTGAAAAATGGCTGTCTAAGTTTAATCCTGAAGCAGGTATGCTAGCTGAAGAACATATAAATAATTTTATGCTATCCATTAATCTCAATGGAGCTACCAACGAGGACGCTGTCGTTCGACTTTTTCCTTATACTCTTCAAGGAACAGCCGGATCATGGTATTTTTCATTATCATCTGGATCTATCACTAGTTGGGATATCTTCCAAGAACAATTCCTTACTAAGTTCGGTGATGATAGGTCTACGGCAACATTGATCAATTACCTGTCTAACCTTAGAGCTGAGTCAAAAGAACCTATCAAAGATTTCAATTCACATTTCAATAAACTGTTAAACAAAATTCCTACTACTTCCAAGCCTAGCGAAGAAGTGCAAAGTGAATGTAACATCACTGCTTTACCGTCAAACATAGCAATCTTTGTTGACAGGGCTAACAAAACAACGTTAGTAGAGAATATGAAAGAAGCAATAGCAGTAGAAAAACGTATTATTGCCCTAGAAAAGAAAAATGCGATAGAAAAATGAAAATCCAAGAAGGTTACTTTCAAGGAAGATCCCAAGAAAAAGCAATAGAAAGATCCATTCGACTTACAAGGATTGCAAAAAGTTTTGAAGACCATGTCTAACAAAATGGTCGACATTAAGAAACAAGTGGCAGAAACTTCTTCTAAAAAGCCATACAAACCTTTTAAAAGAAACCCGCCAACTAATTCAAAGCCCCCAAATGCTATTACAAGTGCTGAATCAGAAGAAGAAGAAGAGGAAATCGCTACTGAAGAACATACCGACGAAGAAGAAGTTGTAGAGTTACAAGGTATGTGGGATTTCATCATCCCAGATGAAGAGGATCAAGAGGCATCCCCAGTTAGCACTCGAAGTAGAAATCAACTTGATCCTCCTCAAACTACCCCTAAGCCAAAGAGCGCAAGCTCGATGACTAAGGATAAAGTCGCAACCAAGAAAACGACACCTAAAGCGACTCAAACCAGCCCAGTCCAAACAGATTCATCAACTCCATCTAAAACGTTGATCGTTTTGGATGAAATGGAGTACAATATCATCGAAGATATGGAAAAGACTAGGGCCAATATCACTATTTAAGAATTGAGTAAGTTAAAACACCAGCAAAAGATACTCTTGAAAGAGTTACATGCTGTACCAGTTGCACCTTTGCTCGCCGTTGTAATTTCTCAAGCTTCCCACGACATGGGAAGACCTCCAACTAATGTGATCAATAAAGTTGACCCAAACGACATCGACTTAATTGGAGGAAGGTCGAGATCTCATACTCCCTCGTTTCTTCTTACTTATGAAATTTTTAATAAAAATGTGCATAATTGCTTAGTAGATTCTGGAGCTTCATCGAATACTTTACCAAAGTCAATATGTGCAAAATTGAACGTTCAACCGCAAAAATCTATTGTGCGCATAGTTCAGCTAAATCGGTCGCAAGTCGAAGTGATTGGCGAATTAAATCAGGTTACCATAAGGCTGTCATCCAACCCAAAGGTATGTCAAGTTATCGACATTTTAGTTGCTGATATTCCGGAATTTTATGGCTTAATTCTTAGTAGAGATTGGTCAGGAAAACTTCATGGATACTTTGCAACTGACTGGTCTCACATGTGGCTCCCTTACAATGGTAAACCAAATCAAATAAAAGTTGAGCGAGAAAGACATCAAAAATTCATAGTAACGGAACTGGAAGGAGAGAATGAACCAATAGCATACAGCAATAACATCATTGGCAACTACTCAGTGGATTCTTTCCTTGGAAATTTTAATGCTCATACTTCACCTTAGAACATTCTGTTTTATCTCAAGTAGAAAATTTCTCTCAAACAGATAGTTCTAAATGTATTAATTTTATAGATAGTCTTGTAAATAAATCTTTATTTTGGAAGTTATTTTTTGACGGTTCTAAATCTAACGAAGGAGTAGGAGCAGGATGCGTGTTAATCAGTCCAGAGGGAAATAAAACTATGCTAACTTGTAGACTCGAATTTGATTGCACCAACAATACCGTGGAATATGAGGCTTTAGTCTAAGGGTTATACAAAGCAATCGGATTAGACGTAAAATACCTTCACGTTTTCGGAGATTTTGAAATTGTAATCAGACAGGTACGTAATACTATACATTGTTTATCAGGTCATTTAAAACATTATCAATCTTTAGTTCAAGATCTGACTTAACACTTTATAGCATTTAATATTTCGTCAATTCCCAGACTCCAAAATGCTAGTGCAGACCTCTTAGCCAACGTAGCTTCCAAGCTCATTCCTTCAGAAGATTTTAGCCCTGATCGATTTTCAATTGAATTAATTTTTAGACCCTCGATTCCTGATAACATTACCAATTGGAATATTTTCAATGACAATCCTGATATTGTGAGTTTCCTCACATCTGAAGGATCCTACACCAATCAAATAATTGACGAAGACCAACATGACCAACAACTGCAACAAGATAGAACTAATAATGCTATACCTAAGTCAGTAGTCAAGTTAGAAGACCTTTATGATTTGAAAGATCGGTTTAAAAGATCTACCAATTCGAAACTCCAAAGTTCAACTTTGAACTACGAATTAGTAAATCTAGGAACTGATACCAAACCACAAAATATCAACCTAGGCCTTGGTCTAGCTCCTGGAGAAAAATTAGCATATATTCGTCTCTTGAGACAATACAAAAGTGTCTTTGCTTGGAATTACGATGAACTCAAAACATATGACACCTCCATCATCCAACACACTATTCCAATGATAGACGATGAGAAACCCGTCCAACAGAAGTTGAGAAAGATCCATCCCAACCTAGAAAACCAGATCAAATCTGAACTCAATAAGTTATTGAAAGCCAAAATAATTTTTCCCGTTCGACACTCCAAATGGGTTTCCAATATGGTTCCCGTTAGAAAGAAGAACGGAGACATCAGAATCTATATTGACTTTCGAAATCTTAATAAAACCTGCCAAAAGGATAATTTTCCTTTGCCTCCCATGGAACAAATACTACAAGCAGTCGCGGGATCAGAATTAATGTCATTCTTGGATGGATTCTCAGGGTACAATCAGGCGTTGGTACATCCCAATGATCAATTGAAAACCACATTCAAAACTAAATGGGGCACATATGCATATCAGAAGATGCCATTTGGTCTGATCAATGCTGGCGCCACATTTTAGAGAGCCATGGACATCGCGTTCAAAGGTTTAGTTAACAAATCAATGGTAATCTATTTGGATGATATAACTATATATTCCAAGAAACGAAGCAATCATCTTAAAAATTTAAAACAAATATTCCAACGCTGTCAAAGGTATGGAATTTCACTTAACCCAAAAAAATCTTTTTTTGCGTTAAGTGAAGGAAAACTTCTAGGATTCATAGTGTCAAAATTTGGGATTCACATTGATCTTGACAGAATCAAGGAGATTTCTGAAATACCCCTACCTGACAACAAGAAAGCCATGCAATCTTTTCTTGGCCAAATTAACTTTGTAAAGAAATTCGTCCCAGATTTTTCAAGAATCGTGTCTCTGTTACAAGCAATGATAAAAAAGAACTCAAACTTTAAATGGGACCAAGACGAATATGAGGCATTCAATTTGATCAAACAAGCAATTGTGAACGCTCCATCTTTAGCAACTCCAAATTTTTCCGATCCTTTTATTTTATACACATTTGCCTCTGATAAATCATATGTTGCGATACTCACTCAAGCAAATCAAGATAAGGCAGAAGCCCCGATTGCTTTCTTCAGTTCAAATTTACAGGGGGCTGAGTTAAATTATTCAGATGTGGAGAAACAAGCTTACGCTGTTTTCAAAGAAATTAAATATTTCAGACCCTTTCTACTCAAAACCCATACGAAAATCATAGTACCATTTCCAGCGGTAAGAAATCTTTTAGTACAAAAAGACGTGGGTGAAAAAACACCCAATTGGGTTACCGCCTTACAGGAATACGATGTAGAAATCAAACCAGCAACTATTGTAAAAGGTCAAGGCTTTTGCAAAATGCTGGCCGGAGCATCGCTTATGTCCGAAATTCCATCTGCAGAGATACAAATGTATGAGGTAAGCCTAAACGATGTTGAGTCAATATACGCTGATACCATTTATTATTTAAAGAATGGATATGCTCCTTCAAACCTTGATCATACCAAGAAAAGAGCTCTAAGGCTAAAAGCCAAACAATATCAACTCGTGAATGATGTTCTTTTTAGAATAAATTATGATTCTGTTCTCCTTAGATGTCTTGAGAAATCTGAAGTTGAAAAAGTTTTGCAGGAACTCCACAATGGGCCAGCAGGTGGACATTATGCTGGAGACACTACTGCACATAAAATCTTACGCGCAGGCTATTACTAGCCCACATTATTCCAAGACTCACATAACTACCTGAGAAAATGTCAAGTCTGTCAAACCGCTGCAGGGAGACAAAAGAAACGATCCTTGCCACTACAACCGGTCAACATTGAGCAACCTTTTGATCAGTGAGGATTGGACATAATAGGTGAGATCGTTCCTCACTCTTCTAAACAACATAGATATATCCTTACAGCAACAGATTACATTACTAAATGGGTAGAAGCAGTTCCACTCAAGATGGTTAATGCTGAATATATCATCGAGTTCATAGATCAATTTATAATCACCAGGTTTGGGTTGCCTTCTGCTTTAATGTTTGACAATGCATCATATTTTTCTGGTAATGCAATGACTGAATTTGCACTCAAAAGAGGTTTCAAACTTAAATATTCTACCAATTACTACCCACAAGGGAATGGGTTAGCTGAGTCTACAAATAAAAACCTAATCAGGATTATCAAGCGAACAGTTGACCAAAATCATAAAAATTGGCATAAGTCTCTAGTATATGCTTTATGGGCAGATCGAATAGCGTAGAAAGCCTCCATCGACACTTCTCCATTAAATTTAGTTTATGGGAAAGAAGTGGTTCTTCCCACTCATTTAGCAATTCCCTCTCTGTCCTTAGTTCAATATATTGATGAAGTACCAACTTCCTCCTTACAACTAAGGCAAATGGAAATAATTAAGTTAGAAGAACAATGAGAACATGCCAAAAGAACTCACGCTCATCATCAAGCATTAGTAAAAGCCTCTTTTGATTCAAACATGATATCTAGAAAAGATTTTCAAATGCGAGATCTAGTTTTAAAATGGGACAAGGCTCATGAGGAAAAAGGAAAACATACAAAATTTCAACGAATGTGGCTTGGCCCTTTCCAAATCATAGAAGTCATAAGTCCGTCCACTTTTATGTTACAGGATTTAACAGGAAAAAGAGATTCTTTACCTGTTAACATACAGATCCTTAAGAAATATTTTCCTTAGAAGATCATTCTTTTATTTTGTAAATTAGTTTTTATTTTCATAATAAAACCAGTTGTGAATGGTTACATTAGGGATTTACGAAAAAGACACCAATTCTCTCTCAGATTTTGTTTTTCGCTTGTATAAATAGAAAATCTTTTAGAAAATTGTCTTTATTATTGAAACATACAATTAAAGAGTCTAGACCTAGAAATGATACTAGTTTCAACTTTGTAAAATTTGATGAAAACGACTTTTAGTGGGAAATTGTTTTATATCAGTGCAATGAAAGGTATCAAGAACAAAAATGAAGATTCTCTGTAGAAAAGCTCTTTCCAAAAAATCTACCATTGTCGTCCAGAGCTATCTTAAGGAAAACAATGACTTCCTCCCCACCTAGGAACTACAACGCTCAAAGAATGATCCAATGATACACTTTAACTTAAAGAGTAAGAGGTCTCATCACGAGCCGGCTTATCATGAACATAAATATTATAGCTTGCTGATTTTGCCAATACTGCATACCGCAACAGGGCAATGACTCAAGATTGTTGCAATCAAAAGACAAGGGGTCTTATCACGAGCCAGCTTGTTCAACAAAGTTATAAATCAAGTGAATGACTGTGTCATAAATTGGCTATCAAACTAAGACATTGTTCTTTAAGGGTAAAAAATAAAATGAAAGCAAAAAAGTGTGGATATGGATTTCTCTTTGAAAATTGTATATTTCTCTAAGTAGGATAAAGGATCATTGCTGGGTAACAGATAACCCTGTCGGGGCTATGAATGCTTGCTGGCAGCAGAGGCTCTACCTACGACAAATGAGCATATTCAAAGCTGATTTACAGAGAAGACTTTATTTTTATCTTTATAAACCAAGTAATGGCTGATGTAAATACAAAGACTAGCTTGAGGGAGTAAATAACAAAGTTGAAAATAGAAGAAACAAAATATCATTGATAGGAAAAAGCATAATGTACTTTGTCTTTCTATAATAAAGTTTAACTTTCTGGAAAATTTTCAGTTTTGGAAGTTTAGAAAATTCAAAAGAAAAGCAGAGATAACTGGTTCTTCCAAGTGAATCGCCAATTGTTGTGGCCACCAACAACCCCCCTTCTTATTTAGTGTTATTACTAATACTAAACAAGTGGGGACCCTTAGTCAAAAAATTTAAAAAAATGAATTAGCGCTTGTATTTCCTTTTCAATAAAACTTGCCATCATAAACTTAGGAAAAGATCCTTGAAAAAATCTAAAAAGCTTAAGTTTCCTGATAAGGTAAATTAAAATCATTCCTTAAGAAATCGCATCACAAAAAGGATAATGGGAAACCCCCTTACAAGCCGAATTCTGAGATTGCGAGATCGCGATGCGAGACTACATATTGAAAAATATATATCGCATCGCATGCATCAAAAACCGCTTACGCTAAAAAATCTTAAACGCCGATATGCGATGGCGCATATCACAAAATCGCATTTCGCAAAAATCACATTAACAAAATTGTCACATGCCATGCTCTTGCGATATTGTGATAGAACAGAGGAATGGTACCATGAAAATGCGAGACAGCGATCTGCGATATTGCGAAGCAAATCGCAAAATCGCTTCATCGCGAATCTTTCGGCCTCATTATTCGAGAAAACTTTTTCCATGAACCAAGACCTGGTTATGCGCTTTAATGCTAATTAATGAGTTAGTTGCCAGTTGTTAATGAAATATGGTTTTGCGCTTATCAAAGAGTCAGTTCACGTAAGGTGGTATAGTTTTTATGTCTTCAGCATTTAAAAAGCTTTCCCATCACCTTTCCTTATCATTACTCTCACCTCACTTGTAAACTGCAGGAACAAAGAACAACGAACTATACAAAGCAGTACACAGGATATCATGGGGAAGAAAGGCAAAGCTCTAAGCTCTGAAGACAAAGAAATGACACCCCTATATACAGACACCGCCTGTAACAAAGACGCTGGTATCACGACTTGGGAAGGCATGTATAATTTACTTGAAGAAGAGAATCCCAAGGTGATGGAGGTTACGACTTCTGCAGGTTCACAGTGGTCTTTCGAAGCATCAGTTGCAGATTTAGCTTGTTCATTCTTGCACTGGATAGCGGCAAGGCCCAAAATTCTCCGCTACACAGATATGATTAAATGGGTACTGGACAGTGCGGACATAAAAAAACAGACAATTTAAGACTCTGGGTCAAGAGCCTACGAAATTATTATTTTCACAAAATTTGAGTTTTACATCCACTAAAAGAAAGCGCACAAGAGGCGAAAATCGCACCAAGGAAGCCCAGATCAAGAAACGGAGGCAGTTTCCGATGTGCGATTAGCGCCTAGCGCTAATCGTGCATCGCTGGGTAAAACTTCTTGAAATGGAAAGCCTCTAATTGCTCAGTTACCTGTTAGCCCAGAAATTCGGAAAAAGAACGCTAGAGGTAAAAAAGTAAAACTTGAATCCTAAAACCAGTAGTAATTGTCTGGAATATCTTCAATATGGTATGTACATAAGTACAGCAATTGCAAACAGACTGGAGACAGAAGGCTCAAGAAAAGGCAGAATCAATCAAAAGATTAACTAGGTTGAATTGGGATTCTTACTGGGCGTATTTGGTAAAACCACACAGCCAGTGTATGACCCTCAAATGTATCATCAATTCTGTTGAAAAGATGGCGCCAGTTCTTGCTGATTCAGTTTTCACAGGACAGTTAAAGGCTGAAGTCGGCCAGCCGACTCTTCTCAAGCAAATGCTGAATGCTTGCGATTTTAAGGAGCAGATACAGAAATAGTTAGATGATAGTTTTAGATTTACTTTTAGAAATAGTTTTTGCTTTATTTTTGCCTAGAAAAAAGACGGTCATTTAAACCGTATCCTACATTTATGTAATAAGTTATTTTTAGATTTAGTAGTATTTAAACCCTTCTCATGCATTTAGAGAAGGGTCCAGAAATTTATCAAAAACTTGTCCTCAGAACATGCACTTTTGCACCCTCCGAGAAGGTTTTGATGAATGAATGGAACAGGATTTATTGATTTTTGCATTTAATATCTGCTACTGGTGTTGCACTTTTGTACTCTTAGTGGATGTTGGATTAAGAAGAAAAATCATTATCGCTTGAAGCTCATGAGTAGAACCAGTTATAAATGGTACTTTTATCTCTTAACTATTTATGCCTCTGCGTTAAAGTGATATTCATGTTCAGTTGTTTATACATTAACGCGTGAATGCCTGAGTTATCATTTGGCACTTTTGTACGGTCATAGCTATTTAATTATGCTTAATGCATAAGTAGCTTATTATGCGATATGTTTTTCACAACTGTTTCGTCTAACTTCTTATACGAAGTGGTTTATCTATATTGAATCGTTTTCTCATAACAGTTGAATGATCTTTATTACCAATTGTTATCTGAAATCTTTTTAGATCGCATAACAGAAGGATTACACCCCGGGTTAGTGTAGATTTAAATATTTCTGTTTATTAGAATACAATTGCATATCATTAGTTTAGAGTTAGAATTAGAGCATCTCACTTAGAAACTTTTAGGAAAGAAATATTAATCCTTCACACACACACATAAATAGGGAAACTGGTCCCATATCCCCAGTGGGACCCTCTATACCAAACGGAAAAGGAGCTGCCAACCAAGGTCCGGACTGGGTGGGTATCCCCCTTGTTGTAGACCCGATTTTCGAGGCTTCAAAAGAACCTTGCAACTATCTTGCTTCCGTTAGACTGATTCGTACGACCTGTAGCTAGTATGTTTGTATCAGAGACTCCATGCCCAATGCTTTTACCTTTCCTTTCCAAACCAATTTTATATGATCCAATCAGATATAGCCATTGTTCTAAGTACATAACCAGTCAAATTTGACTGAGTTATAGAAGGGATCACCCTTCGAATTGAAAGGGCTAGCTTTCAATTCAAAAGATTGGTCAGAAGTTACCTTTGATTTTTTCCGCCATAACCAAGGTTTTCTCTCAGAGATAACATGGGGTCAAGAGGCCCACCTTCAAACATACGATCATAACAGATGGGCGAGGGACCACATGGTCGACTCATGTGGCAGTGATAATGGCACATCGAACTATATGGTGGTTGCAAGGGGTTGTTGCGTGTCGATTACAGACCATCTAAGAGAAAAAAAATTCTCCTATAGATACTAACCACAGTTGGTGGGTAACAATTGGCTCCAATTGGAACATGATCTCACAGAAGAGTGCATGAACGTACTCGAATGGAGAGGTCATGAGAACACCAACAATCTCTTGGGACTACAAACCTGTCACCTACACATATCAAAGATCAAGCACACGGAACAGCATGTTTTTGTGGTGTCTTATGATCATCCATGCTTAATATTAGGCCATAAAATCAACAAGAAATAAACTTCTATTTAAAATGCAATTTAATCTAAATGCAACTATTCTAGCATGATAATATCATATTATATTAGTTGTAATGTGAAAAATAATATGCAATGCATCCTACCCTAATATGCATATTATCTCAAACAAATACTAAGTGTAATCATAAAGCCAGTGCAATGAACATATCATTAGACGAATATAAATATGCCTACCTATATGATTACTCATGTGGTATATCCTAAAACCAATGTGGACACAATCACATGGAGGAGGATGCACGTGGGAGGAAGGAAAATATGATATCCATTTGGTGTAAAAAGTAGTCCTAGAAGAAAGAAAATAAGTCAGTCTAAACGTGCGGAGCTTTTCTTCTAACCACGGGATGGAATAATGAATGATCAAACTCAAGAACTCCCTATCACAACCCTTTTTCATAATGTCATGCCTCATGGATGCCACAGGGTTACGATGAGAAGGAAAAGGAGACTCGAGACATGGATGGGCACAACAGGTTGGTTGCTCAATGGAATAATCATATTCACAATCCCGAGGGTATGAGGAGGAAGGAGGGATACATCTAATGGATGTTTCTTATTCAACATCATACCTCGGAGGGGAAAAGGGATCATCAATAACGGTGAAAATGTGAGAATGAGCAAGGTGAGGGCTCGTGGATAATGTATCTATGCTATTGGGATCCTGGAGAAGGCATGGGAAAGCAAGGCCTTTGTCATTGTTACCATCGGTGTCATAAATGGGGCCCGTTATTTTCAATAAAACTTCCTCATGCACGAGGAAACAATGATTCTCCCTTTCAATGGTGTGAGTAGGCATATCATTATGAGTAATGTCCTGTAGAAAAGGAGAATCAATCTCAACCTCATTTTCCTTGTCTATATTATAAACAAGGTCGTTGTCAAAATGATGATTGCCCACATCCCATTTTCCCTCACTAATGCATAAGAAATCAGAAATGTCATTTTCAAAGGGAACTACACTATTCATATTTGCAAACGCCCTTTCTTGAATGAGAGTCCCCACTTCATCGTGTTCATCCTTATGGACTTCAATGGGGCTTTCATTCATGCTATGCTCATTCACAATCCTAAAATTTGTAGCCTGAAGGTCCTCTATGGGATTATTGTCATCAGGATCTTCTCTAGATTGATTACATTCTTCCATATATCCCTCACTTTCATGATTATCCTCCACACTTGAATTTTCTCCAAAGTTACCTTGATAATCCAATTGATTACCTTCTATGGGGTTTTGTGATTGATTATAATATTTTTCATTGATAAGGTCAGTCAAAATATTAAAAGCACAGGTTTGGCTAGCAAATTGAAAGAGATGACTATAATCCCTCTCATAGGCACATGTCATCATGTAAAGTTGATTGTGTGTTATTCTATGAAACTTGAGTATGAATTCTTTATCCATGTTCTCCAACAAATCTTCACAAAACTCAACATATTGGTCCACAATTTCTTGCAGTTTTTGAAGGTCTTTATAGTTTTGCAAATGGAGAACCAAGGGTATTTTGTTCTCAAAAATAAGCCATTTTTCATGATTGTGCATATTAGGATTAAAATGGAGTCACCAAAGTGAATCAAATGCCTTGATAGATGCTTGCTTCACCCTACAAGCATTTACTTTGAAGTTTATTGAAAAACTAGGGCTTCATTCTTCCAATGTAGTCACCAAGAATAATATGTCGATAATGTCATAAGGGAACGAGACACATGTCTCGTGTCCCTGCTAATGGCACCAAAAATATTGCCACTCAAACTAGCAGGGGTCCTAGAAGGGGATCCTATAGAGAAACTACTAGGTCAAGTGGAAACAATAGAGGAATAGCCCACTGTCACTTCACCTAAAGCTCCTTGCTCTTTATGAACTTTCAGCGATGTGAGAGGAATCATGAGGGTAAATAGATCAATGATAGGATGAGGAATGATTTCTAATGCCTATTCGCAAGAGAGGCTCAAATAATGGACTTGCCTTCTATGGAAGCAAGGTAGATGGCTCTCTTAGAAGGGCTAATGAGGACACTTAGACCTAGGTATGGCAAGTAGTATTTGACACAATGTATCCTAGATATAAGGACACTAAAGGAGATATGGTTTCTATGTAATCCTTGTGGAATTTGAATCACAAAGTTGTGGTAACAGAGAGAAGCCAAGTGGACCCAAACTAGGTCAAGGGTATGGAGTTGATCAGCAATGGAAGGGCTTGACCTGGTTAAGGAGGAGAATAGGATCAAAAGACTAATTTTCTCTTAGAATTTAAATGCAATGATCCAAGTGAGGATACTAACCCAAGGAAACCTAGGGAGAAGAACGATATTTGAGCTAGGACTTGTGATAACTCGGTATTCCACCACCAGATTGAGCTCAAAATTAGAGGACCTCTTGAGAAAAGCCTAACACAGTTCTAGACTGATTTTCAAGGTTTTCTGATGGCTGCAAATGATTCTGTGTGATGCCTTAGGGAGCCTTCTAAGGCTAGGCCTTAGAAAGAAAAGGAGGTGAAAAAGAAGGTTCTTTTCTGATCATCTTAGGACTAGACCAGTGCCTAGCTAATTGGGAGAGTGGAGTCAAATGAAATCAACATTTAGATAGGCTTAATTCCAACCAAGGAGTTTCCCAGCAACTTCGTATGGCCTAAGCAACAACTAAGTTACAAAGGGAAATTTAGATTTCTTTATATCATGAAGGATGACTTATCAAGGCAATCCATGAACATTCATGTACCTCTAGGAAAATAATTCACCATACTTCCAATGATCATATGAAAAATCCCTCACAAAGACAAGTCCAACAACTTCGCATAAAGAGCAGCTACACCAGCTTCACGGACAAAAATATTCCATAAACAATTTTATGAGACAAAATTACAAATAAGCATGAAAAAGGTACTCAAGTATTTAACGAAATTATTCCAATCATCAATATGCGAAGAAATCGAAGCTCCAAGACAAGAAATAAGCTCTTCCAAACATCGAAATGCATTAGATGTCCAATTCATCCATCAAAAGGCTGAGCAAAATTTCCAAAAGAAACGAATGATCCAAATCCAAGTGATGATAAAACTCAAACGAACTCTCATCAATTTTTATCCTTCCTAATGAGTTGGATTTGCCTAATTAGACCTAATTAAGCCCCAAATAATAAAATAATGTACAATAATGACATGACTTAGTGACAAGCCCACCAAGATAGCTCCATAACACAAAGAAAAGCTACTCAAGAGGGAAAAATAGTAAATACAATAAATAGTTGGCACTTGAAGAGGCCTAGTGTTGTCCAAAGTGTGCAAGGTGAGAGAATAGGCTTTGAACGTAGTGATCAAGAGGGTGTCCCCTTGATATCCAAGCAAATCAAATGTGGAGTCCCCAAGTGGTGTGGGGGCACAATGACATCCTCATGGGTCTCCAAGTGGATTGATAATGCCTGTATACCATCTGTAAGGGCTAGAATGATGGCATAAGCCCTCCCCTTGTCTCCCATGGTGAAACACATCCTCGTCTGGGCCCTAGAACATCTGCCAAGTGTGTGGTGCAAGTGTGAAGCCAATTGGGCATGGTGGTCTAGGTCCATCATCCTCATCCAAAAAGGTCGAACAAGAGGAATCAATGAATGGTGTTGAGGGATCCATGAAGTGGCAATATGATTTCTTCTATAGTGGAAGCCCATGGCTCTCAACACTCACCCTACAAGTGCCAATATGACCCTATGGAGGGCTTGGACCCTATATAGGGAGACAAAATCCCAAATGGATACCCACCAGCAATCTTGTATAAAATGCAATGTGTTCTCTCGCCTTCCATAGAACAAATCATTAGAATAATTGAGTTCGCAGAGCTTACAAATCATGGAATCAAATGGACACTTCATGGTAGCATGCCCTTCCATAGTGGCTTTTAGCATCCTAAGCTCAATAAGGGGGTTAACCAAGGACCCTATTAAGTGGTTTCTACTTCTAAAGGGCGTGACATGTCCATGGTACATCCATCAAGCAGTAGGTGGCATGTTATATAATGGTGGAACATAATGGGGTATTAGGGAAGGCTCCAAGCCATATGCCACAATACAAGGGTAACCATAATAAGGGAAGCCCACACTTGGGTTTATGAATGTAAGAGGTAGAAATCGTGGTACGTAAGTTACCTCGACCTTTGTTTTTCCTCCCTTCTTCATATGCATTTTGCCTTTTATTGATTTTTCTTTACTTACTACTCAGGGTTTTGGGGAATGAGAGCATGATGTGCAGGATATAGTAGTGATACCCCCTTTAAGGTGGGGCAATTCATCGCCCATAAGGGGTTGGGAAAATCACAAGTTCCTTGATGATGAAAGGGGTCAATATGAGGGACACTAGGAACTAGGGTGATGGCCATAATGAAAGGGGTAGAGCTCATGCTTGCCTTTTACCCGTGTGCTAAATGTGTATGCCTTGGCCATATTTTGCATTTTATGGTACATTTCCTGTTGGGGTTGGCCAAACTATGTTTTTTCTTTTTCTTTTAGCTACATCAACCCTCTAGAGCATCGTTCCAGGCCCAACCCAAAGTGTGGACAATGAGAGGGGAAGGCTAACTCCTTGTGGACCCAATGGATAAATGTGGACCCTGATGGAAAATATGATGAATGGGGTTATAATGAGTGGAGGGGTGCAATGTATATGGTGCCGAGAAGCGGGACCACGGAACCAAAATCGGGATTTCCCCTGTAGTTCCACCCCTAAAGGTAGTAGCCAATAAAAGAGATCCCACAGGACTAGAATACAAGGCTAACGATCAAATTGGACAAAGGAGACAAGAGTACAAACCAAACCCACCATTTTTTTCGAATCCCCCCAACAATCCATACCTAAAAGTTTCCATGATAATTAAACAAAATTAACCAATTACACAATGAAAAGCCATACCTTTGGGGTCGGGAGGCCCACCTTCAAACCTACGTTCATAATAGATGGGCAAGGGACCCCATGAGATAGTGGCACATCGAGGCATCTGGTGGCTACAAGGGGCTGCTGGATATTGGTTGAGGATCGTCTAGGAGAAAAAAATTTCTCTTGTGGATACTACCCACACGTGGTGGGTAACAAGCACTCATTGCAAGCAAGTTTTCTTGTGCACTCTAAACAATAAATTATCAAATCCTTCCACGCTTCCTCTTTCTTCTTCTTGACTTGAAGAGAATCAAATTAAATTTCCAATGAATGTAAAATGTGCATCTTCACATCTCCCAACAAATTACCAATCTCTACCCTTTGATAATATAGTTACAACTTGATTTATAAATTACCATGGATACTCCACTGGACAATTTGCTACAATAGATTTGATAAAATTATACTTATAAATCTGAAATTTACACTATGAGGATTTATTTCTCTTTAATTTCTGGATCTATAAATTATTGTTTATTGTGTATGCATACAAATTATAATTATGCAACGAATAGAGAACAATGAAATTAAAACTCACAAACAATAATTAACACAAGATTTAGCCTGGGAAACCATTTCGAGAGAAACACTAGCTACAAGGTGAGGTTGCTTTACTCTCTTTCTTTGAATAGAAAATGGTTGTGAGTACAAAGAAGTAAGGCCTATGGCCTGTGGGCTACTACAGTGCACAAATCCTCTCTATCTGCTCTCTCCCTATCCTTCTTGGCTACTCTGCTCCTTTATGGAACAAATGCACTCGAAAATAATGTAACCCCTTTTCATCCTAGTGGCCCAGTAATAACACAATCCAATAACCTACTAGTGGTTAGGTTTGACTCCTTCAACTATAATCCAAAGTTACAATACGAACTCTTCTAGAGTCTTATTCATCATGATCACATGGCTAGCCCCTTTTCCATGAATAATGTTAGCCAACGTGGCATCCTCTCGAATTATGGTGGCCAAAATAGGAAGGTCTACTTTTAAGTGGCATAATTTTTGCATACAGACTTTGATTGAGGTGATTCTTGTGTCATTGGAAAGATTTTTATGTATAATAGGAAAAAAAAGGTGTTGTGATATGGTGGCAAAGTTGTAACCCCAAAAAACCATTGTTTGATGCCTCAAAATGCTCCCAAGAGTTTTTAGACCCAAATTTTCCTAATTATGTCTCGCCGGAAAAAATGGTCCTTTGAGTTGATTCCTCCACCTATTCCACTTTGAAAGCATCGAGATGGATGAAAAACAATATAATTGTCCAACCGAGATTAAAACTTTGGAGGTTTCTAAAACAATTCCTCATATGCTTCTCTTCTTCCTAGTAGTAACTCTAGAGTAGAGATTTTACAAACATATTGTATCTCATCATCAATGCATTTTCAAAAACCTCCAAAGGTGATCAAGTTTAGGGAATCCATTGTACAATTGGTAGATCTCTTGTAGTTGTAATTAAAATGAAATCTCTCAGCATAGTCCTCTAAGGACTCATTATCCCTTATGTTGTTGAAATGTCTAAGCCTAACCCGTTAGAAATTCTTCCTGTACTATCTAGTTTATCTCACCTACCTGTTGAATTTCTTAACAAGTTATTTAACCATATAAATACTGAAAACAAACACAAATGCAGTCTCAACCATCTACAACTCATCAATTGAAAGAATAGACAAACACACAAGGGACACCGTTATTTTCGGACAATCGTCCTCGGAAAAACCCAACTTGGGAAAACCGGTGCAACAGTTCTAAGGGTTTTATTATTAAGCAACTTTCATGAGTACAACTGGGTGCCAAACTAGCTCACCCGACAGAGAAATCAATCTTACAATAATACCTCTCTCCGGAAGCAGATATTTGGCAAGTTTGCTCCACAAAAAGCTCTCAAACGCCTCTCTGAGGCTTTGGGTCAACCCTCCTGGCCTTTACGTCAGCCTTTTGATTTTTTTCACAGGCTCTTTGGCCCTCTGCGTCACTCACGCAAGCCCTGGTAGCCTCTGCACAATCCCTCTAGCCCTCTGCATGGCTCTTGCTGGCTCTGTGTAGCCTCCTCTGCCTCTGCGTTGGTCCTTCGGCACTATCTTTGCCTCTCTACTATGCACTCACTGCAACTCAGATCACTTGTTCGATTTCTCTCAGCAAACCCTGCTCCAGAAAATTGAACTGACTGATCAATCTTGGTTTGTCTCCAACTAACCCTCAAGCCTCCTCTTATACTTTTTATGTTGAGTCTTCAACAACCGAGATTACATCCCTAATCAATGGCTAAGATTAGATTTGGCTTGATCCATGTCATTTAGAACCTTCTAACCCAATTTTATATTAATACCCATTAATATTTTTATTTCCTAAGTTTAGACTTAGGAACCCATTAAAAATATTAATTATTTTAATATCTCTTTCACCGGGTAGAACTTTCCCAAACCATTTTTGGGTCTTGGAGATCTCATGTGCTTTAGCCTCTCCACCAATTTATATGGCTAGAGCACATCCGATGCTACCCAAAATCAATACTCCCTCTTAGCGAAGAATGTGCTCTAGTAATGCTCCACCACTGAACATTACTCTGATCATCCGGCACTAGTACCTGTGTTGATGTTTGGCCTTGCTGCCCAACATCCTCTGCACTACTGCCTCCTGTACTGCTACCCATGGCTCTACCACTGCCACTGCTACATTTCTACTACAACCCCCTCTGCTTTCGTGCTATTGTTGGTCCTTCCTCCCAACACTGCATCTGCACTGCAACCCTCTCTAATCATGCTGCACCGTGCTACCCATAGCACTACCACTGCTACTACTACACTGCAGCTCAGTTACAGAGACAATGGTAACTGATATACCCAACTATTGACATCCATGTCAAGCTAGAAGTCCTCGTAATGCTGAAGCTCTCTCTGCTGCTATCTTGTGCTCCCTCTACTGTCTCTGCGTTGCTACAACAACTCTATGCCTCTCGCACTGCTGCAAACACCTCTCTAAACTACTACAGATCCCTACACTCTAGCATTGCTTTGCCGCTCCATACGCATCTTGCTTCTACCGACATCCGTCATCCCCCTACTGTCTCTCGAGGCTCCCATAGCCGGATATGATCCAAGAGTTTGGGTACCTCAAGGATCCTACCCCACATCTTCTATAGTCCTCCTGACTACAGCTTGATGTCCCCCCACCTCTTCTCTAGAGGTGCATGAGCACTCATGGCACAGTCGTCATCAGTGTCTACTTCCTTCTCCACCTTAGCCGATGCCGCCTTGGAGTCAGAAGCTTCTCCCTTATTCTTCTTCCTGGGACACTGGGTTGCATAATGACCCAACTCCCCACAATGGAAGCACTTTATCTTGGAGATGTCCTTCTTCTTCCTCTTCCCTTGTTGTCCCACAGATGCCAAAGCCGCATCCTCTTCCTCCTCTTTCTTGATTCGACCTCCTTTGCTGCTACTTCCACCTTTGTCAGTCGTCTGATCTCTTCTTGGTGAAGAGCTACCAACATCTCTTCCCAACCAGGAAGATTCGCTCTGCCCAAAATTCTTTGGACGAATGTCTCCCACGCCTCGGAGACTGCGTTTAGGGTAGTCCTCACCATGAACACCTGATCCGACGTGGCCCCTATGGAAGTAAGTTGGTCCCGAATCTCTTGCAACTTGTTGAGAATAGATCTATTTGCTCCCCCTTCTGCATCTGATACGACCGCAACTGATTCTCCAATAGCATCCTGCTCTGCACAGAAGTGCCTTGATACAATGTCATCAACATATCCCACATCTCCTTTGCTATATTCTTCTTAGTAATAAATTGAACTACATGATCCTTGACCCCATCAAGGATTATGCAATTTCCCTTGGCCATTGCATCCTCGTCCCTTTCGTTATCAACTGGGTCGGCTAGGATAGCCACGATTCTCAAGGTGAAGGCCTTGATGCGAAGTCTGTCCAGAACAGACAAGATCCTGGCCTTCCAGATGACAAAGTTGGATGCTTTGTCCAACCTGTCCTAATCCCTCAATCAGTTCATTGCCATCTTTGTTCTTCTCTTCGACTCCCTCTGAGTCTCTACTTCCTTCCTGGAAGTTCTCTCTTAGACTCCCTCTGAGTCTTGATTTCCCTCCTGGAAATCCTCTCCTTGACTCCTTCTAAGTCTCGATTTCCCTCTTGGAAATCCTCCTACCAACTGTCAAACTGCTCCTCTATGATCCCCTGCAACATTGATCTGGATTCCTTGGCTAGAAATTTGCTTAGGTAGCGACTCCCTCTACCTTGGTTTTGTCCCGTTAGGTACTTTTCTGCTTCGACAGCAACAACACCCCACCAGCTTCACAATCCACAATCTACCCACAGCTCCTAGGCCCTAGCAGCTGAAGAAACTGAGCCACTTAGCTCTGTGCAATCCCGACAAGGCTGAATTGCTCCTCTGGCCAACTGCGTCACTCCTACTTGGCTGAGCAGAATGACGTGGCTCTTCGTGAGCCTCTTCTGCCTCTCACTGCTTTTGCGCGATCCCTCTCTCTAGCTCAAACTGATGAAACAATCCACAATCTGCCCACAGCTCCTAGGCCCTAGCAGCTGAAGAAACTAAACCACTTAACTCTGTGCAATTCCGGCAAGGCTGAATTGCTCCTTTGGCCAACTGTATCACTCCTACTTGGCTTAGCAGAATGACATGGCTCTTCGTGAACCTCTCTGTTTCTCACTGCTTCTGCGCTAGCCCTCTCTCTAGCTCAAATTGATGACATAGGCCCTCTGCGTCACTCCTTCTCTGCTGCTTTCTGCTTAGGAACAGTTTTTGTCTCTTGGGACAGTTGTTTCTGCTGCAAATTTTCTGATTTAGTTGATGCCTTCAGCTCTCTTGTGATCTGCAACACTCTGATACCATGTTGAAATTTCTAAGTCTAACCCGTTAGAAATTCTTCCTGCAGTATTTGGTTTATTTCACCTACTTGTTTATTTAATTTCTTAACAAGTTATTTAACCATATAAATACTGAAAATAAACACAAATACAGTCTCAACCATCTAGATCAGCAACTGAAAGAATAGACAAAAACACAAGGGACACCGTTATTTTTGGACAATCGTCCCTAGAAAAACCCAACTTGGGAAAACACTTGCAGCAGTTCTGAGGGTTTTATTATTAAGCAGCTTTCTTGAGTACAACAGGGTGCCAAACTAGCTCACCTTACAAATAAATCAATCTTGCAGTAATACCTCTCTTCGGAAGTAGATATTCGACAAGTCTGCTCCACGAAAAATCCTCAAACACCTCTCTGAGGCTCTGCGTCAACCCTCCTGGCCTTTGCGTCAGCCTTTTGATGCTCTATGCAAGCTCTCTGGCCCTCTGCATGCCTCCTACTGGCTCTGTGTAGCCTCCTCTACCTTTGTGCTGGTCCTTCGGGGCTATCTCTGCCTCTCTACTATGCACTCACTACAACTCAGATCACTTGTTCGATTTCTCTCAGCAAACCCTACTCCAGAAAATCGAACTGACTGATCAATCTTGGTGTGTCTCCAACTGACCCTCAAGCCTCCTCTTATACTTTTTCTGTTGAGTCTTTAACGATCGAGATTACATCCCTAATCAACGGCTAGGATTAGATTTGGCTTGATCCATGTCATTTAGAACCTTCTAACCCAGTTTTATATTAATACCCATTAATATTTTTATTTTCCTAAGTTTAGAATTAGGAACCCATTACAACTATTAATTATTTTAATATCTCTCTCACCATGTAGAATTTCCCCAAACCATTTCTGGGTCTTGGAGATCTCATGTGCTTTAGCCTCTCCACCAATTTTTATGGCTAGAGCACATCCAATGCTACCCCAAATCAACACATGTCAGCAAGCGTACATATATTTTTAAACTTGCATTTGTTGCCATTGTAGGCCTGTTACCGCTCAAACTAGCAGGGGACCTAAGGGGAATCCCTAAAGCGCAAATGCTAGGCCAAGGGAAATAAATGGAGTCTTAGCCCACAGTCACCTCAGCTAAGGCTCCCCTCTATTTATAGACTTTCACCAATGGGATGAGACCCAATGTGTATGGAGTCACTAATTTGTAACAAGTCAATGGATATGAGTCACCCAAACCCTTTCCGAGAAGGTTTTGAAAAATGGGCTTGCTTGCTTTCTAAGCAAGGGACTATGTGCTTCCAAGGAAAGGAGGATTTTGGGGGTTAGGTGTATCAGAATAGAATTTGAAAGGAGTTCCCTGCACCCTAAATCTCGGTTAAAATTGCTATCTCGGATGGTGTTTGAGGAATAGTCCTTTGAAAGATTGATACCAGACGGGGCCAAGTGGGCCTGGTTTGGGGTATGGGGAATGTATGAAATAATCAAAGACTTTCTTACCCTAGACAAGGTGGGAAGGATCAAAGAAAGTATGTGACTCAATGATGTTGTTTTGACCCTGGGAAATGCTAGCCTTGGGGATGGTAAGGTAAGTTTTAGTCCCGGAGCTAGGGCTTCGCTTTTCTCCCAACTCCATCATCGGAATGTCTTCAAATTTGGAGGAGGGATAGAAGAGAGGCAAGTGCAGGAGACCCTAGGAGATCGAAGTTTTTCAGTGGCTAACTTGTCAAGAAATTGATTCCCTAGGCAACCCAATGTGGCTAGACTTGGGAGAAGGTGAAAGAATGGGATTTTTGGTGACCACTCTTCGTAGATCAGTGCCTTAGTACTTGGGAGAAGGGAGTCTATGTTGATTATGTGTAATATTTCTTTGTTTCTAGTCAAGGAGCCCTCAAAATTACTTCACAAACCCTTTAGGTCAAGTGAAAGCAATCATGCAACTTTTATACTTCAAATGCATAAGAGGAATGGCTTGTCAAAGTCAAATTGTACCTCTAGGAGATTTCGCTCATACTTCAAGGGCCAATGCATGGAGAGAACGTTATGATAGAGACAATCCCACAATATTAAGCAATAATTTGCATGCAGCAATTACCTTAAAACAACAAAAAATCCCACCCAACATGTATGACAAAGTAACAAGAATAGATCCAACAATTTCGTACTTACAGTGCAATAGAGTATATACAATCATTCACAAATGAGAATAACGCAGCTCCAAGAGAAGATAAACCAATAACCATACATCAAAATTCATCCATAAATGCTCAAATTTATCCTCCAGCAAAAAGTATGAAATTCTCTAAAGAAGAGAGAGATCCAATCCAAAGTGATGATGAGAAATGATTTCACCTAACTTGTATTTATACACATCTAAGGAGTTCCAATTAGCCTCCTTGGGCTACATAAGCCCCAAAAACAAAATAATTTGCTAATAATAAAACCTTTTGGTGACAAGCCCACCAAACTAACTCACAAATGAAAAAGTAAGCCTCTCAAGAGGACAAATAATAATCTATGCATGTCGTAGGGCCCTCTAAGAGGCCTAATCAGGTCCATGGGTGCCACAATGAAGAATAGGACCCTCAAGAACAGTGGACAAGGGGTTGGCCCCTTGTAATAACCCATGGTGCTCCAAATGACTGTGGGGGGCACAGAAGTGTCCTCGTGGGTCTCCAAACAAATCGAAGATGCTTGTAGGTTTCACCCAAGGGATAGAATGATAATGTAGGAGATGCCACATCATCATGCAAGTCCTGGATCATCTACCAAGTGTATGGTGTAGATCCGGAGCCAACTGGGCATGATGGATCAGATGCATCCTCCTCATCCAATAAGTGAACCACGAGCAATCTCTAAATGGTTGTGGGGATCCATGAAGTGAAATTTGCTGCTGTGGAGGCCCATGGCTCTCAACGCACACCCGATATGTGCCATTGTAGCCCTCTGGAGGACTAGGACCCAGTATAGGGAGACCAAACCCCAAATGGAAACCATCTGCAATCCTGCATAAGATCCAATGCGTCCCCTAGGCCTCTAGTACAACAAATCATTAGAGAAATCGAGCAAATGAGATTACCTAATCATGGACCACAAGTGGGGACTTCATAATCGTATGCCCTTCCATAATGGGCTTCGGGATGTGCCAATGTCTCCTAAACTCCTAATGGGGTTAACCAAGTATCCTATTAGGTGGTTTATACTTCTAAAGGGGATAATATAGCAATGTTCCACCAAGTTTCCAAAATGAGGAGGCGAGGGAGCGGGGATACGCAGGAGCGGCCTATGCCAAAGCTCCCCACCAATTTTAAGGAAACGTGGGGGGACGTCGGGGTCTTAAAAACTTATAAATATAAAATATAAATCAATGAATCATATAACTAAAACAAATTTAAAATGAAAAGCATGATCATTGATATCATTATCATATATATTATAATCATACATCATACAAGTTTGTAATTGTACAATGTAACTACTAGTCTACTAACTTACTAACAATGCATAATGAAAATAAATTATAAAATTATAAATGTTTAAAGGTTTAAACTTTAAACCATATTCCAGCTATGAACATTGAATACTGAATAATATAAAAGTCAAGTCTAATACATTAGCGGCAGCGTTCTGTTCAATGAAGGAGCAAACAGAAGGCTGCTAGGCGATGGCAGTAGTGTTCAGTTCAATGAAGGAGCAAACAAAAAATGAAATGTGAAATGCACATAACGTAGACCGGGAAAGGCTGCTTGGCGATGGCAGCAATGTTTAGTTCAACGGAGCAAACAGAAAATGAAATGTGAAATGCACATAACATAAACCCTTTCCAATGGGTCAACAAATATTAAAAATTACAATTCTTTTGTTTCATAAAAAAAATTGTAAATTTTTTCAAGGGAAATGACCCCTCAATGCCCCCTTAAGACCCCTTTCACCTAGGAAACGACCCCTTTCAAGTTTCCTCGCGTACCCTATTTTTTGGGAGCTTGGGGAAACGTCCCCAAGTCCCCGGAATGCGAGGGTGCTAGGAAACTCAACCCACAAGTGGGGGGACGCGACCCCATGGAACACTGTAATATAGTCAAGGTACATCCTTTAAAAGGTGGTGGCATGTGACAGATAGGGGAATCGAGTAGGGGATGATAAGGGGCAGCCTCGGGTCACATGTTGGGGTACAAGGGTAACTAGTAAGAAGGAAGCCCACACTTGAATTTATAATGTGTAGGAGGGAGCAATCGTGGTACATGAGGTGCCCCGGCCTTGGTTTTTCCACCCTTCTTTATATGCCTTTTTCTTTTTTATGATTTTCTTTGATTAATTGCTCGAGGCTCAAGGGGTTAGAGCATTATGTATAAGATATGGCATTGCATTCCCCCTTTTAAGGTGGGGCGGTTCATCGCCCACTAGGGATTGGGACAATCACGGGTTCCTATATGATGAGGAAAGTTCACGGAACCTGTTGGAACCAGGGCAATGGCCATGATGATGGGGTAGAGCTTCATGTAATGGCTTTTGCCCACGTGCTAAATGTTTTGTCGTGACCATCTTTTACATTTTGTGGTACTTTTCCTGTTGAATGTGGCCATATATGCTTTTGATTTTCTTTTTAGCTGCATCAACCTTCGAGCTTCATTCCAAGCCGTGACCCAAGGTGTGGGCAAGGGGAAGGGGTGAGTTGACCCTCTGTGGACATGATGGAGGAATGTGGACCCAGGTGGGAGAAATGATGGATGGGGTAATAATCAGCGGAAAGAGGCTAATATAAGCAAATAAGGGAGTGGGACCACACAACCAAAATCGGGGTTTCCCATGAAATACCATCCTTGAAAACAAGTGGTCAGTAAAAGAAATCCCATGGGACTAGAGTAGAAGGTTAAGTCCTAAAAGGGATCTAGCGGACTGAAGCATAGACCTAGCCCATTCTTTCTGTTGAATCCCTCCATTAATCCATGCCTAGAAGCATCCATGATAAGCAAACTACAAAACTCAATTTCAAGGTGACAAGGCATACCTTTAGATTCGAGAGGCGCCCTTCAAACATACGATCATGACAAATGGGCGAGGGACCACATCACTGGCTCAGGTGGTGGAGAAATGGCACAATGAGCTAGCTGATGGCTGCAAGGGGCTGTTGGCTGATGGCTGAGGGCCATCTTGGAGAAACAAATTCTCCTAGGGATATTACCGACAAAATGATGGGTAACATCTGGCTCCAACTAGATGTGATCTCTCAAAGAATTGGCTGAAGCTACTCGAATGGGAGGTCACAAGAACTCCAACAATCTCTTGGTTACCGTAGACCTATCACCTGCACATACGATGGATGAAAAAAACATGGGGCAACATGCTTTCGCGATGTCTCATGATTGCGCATGCTAATATGATAGGCCATAAAATCAATTGAAATATAAATATATGCAAATTTAAATCTAAGAGCAGCTAATCATCTGACATTATTTCTAATGCAAAAATCAGCATGTGATGCATCCTACCCCACCATGCATATAATACAATGTCAAGTCTCAAGGAAGGAGGTGATACGACTTAATTTGACTGGCTCGGGCCAAAGTTCATCGTTAAGTTTAGCAATGTAGTAATAGTCATCCCCAACCCTTCCATGGATCTTGTAGGTACAGGATCCTTATCTACCATGACTAAATCCCCAACTTTATATTCTTTTTTAGGGTTCCACTTCCTGCTTGCTTGGGAGATTGGTCACTTGAGGATTTGAATTTCTTGGGTAGGGAGAATATGGGAAGGTCCCTCGCTTTCACATGTCTCATAATATGGTCCAGGTTTGATCACATGCAGCGAATAACAAGGTTCCCCATAAAAGATAAAAGGGGTGCCATCGGATTGGGGAATGGTTGCGTATGATAAATCCATTTCAACATGCCCCCCCAACGGTAGCTCCCAATTTTCGGGATAACAACATCCCCCACACATTAGGTACATCAATGACAATAACATCCATGAGGAGGGATATATCGGGATTCCTAGCTAAAGAGACTTTAAGATCTTTGATGATGCCTTCCACTTCCACAGGTTTGGCATTAAAACGACACACCTTTTTATATGGTCGAGTGATGTTGAGACCCAATTGCTTCATGATAGTGAAAGGCATGATATTGGCGGAAGCACTGGAATCTAACATACAATTGTGTAGGGAGAGGTCATTGATAGCAAAAGTGAGAAGGAAGAGTTTATGCCTTGGGTTTCGATCGGGGATGTGAATGTTTTGCAATTCTTCAAGTATTTCCTCATCTTGAATCCCAAGGGATGTCTTAAGTAGTTGTTGTTGCTCAAGAAGCTTAACAATTTCCTTTAGGGGAACATGTATAGTCATCTTTCCCGCAGCAGACCCTATGTCTATGTCAAGTTTAACTTCCTTCCCCTTTTCCTAGTTCCTGTATTCTTTCCTAGTAAGATCCTTCTTTTGAATTACTTTTGGAGGATTCTTCTCGGGAGGAACTTTGGGGATGGATTCTTTAGGAGGGGCTTGCATAGGTAACAGATCTTCCTAAAGTGACTCTTTAGGAGATTAGGGGTCTTTGTCCTTTTCCTTGCAGGAATATTGGACCCCTTTGAACCTTCCTTGGCTATCAGCATTAAGGATGGGTTCTTCCTTTTCTTCCTTAAGGGTGACCTCACTAATGGGGGAATGTGTGTATGATACTCCCAACAAAATGTTGAAGACATCAGCTTCCACGAGATTGGCTTGCTTATTTGTTTGCTCATCCCCACTCTCATTCTCTTCACTCTCCTCATCATTCGATGAAGAGTTTTTCTCAACAACATTAGTTGGGGCCTGTGTGTTTGGGATTTGAGAGGAGCTAGGCCTATATTCTTCATTTTGCCTTTTGGGAAAAGGCTTTCCTTTAGGGATATAATTTCATTTTTGGGCCCTTTCCAAGGCAGTGATTTTGTTCATGAAAACATTGTCGCATGCATTGGCTTCTTTGTTGAACATATCCATCTTTTTTAGAATAGCGACGAGAATTTCTTCGTGTTGATCTTTGGACTTCTCCTTCTTGGTTTCAAGTTTAGCTCTAGGGTGGTCATTGATGTCAACCTTTGATATTCACTGGTTTACTTCAGATTCCATTGCCATTTCTTTAGCCTCAACCAAGGTAGATGGTTTCTCATCCCTCAACACATAGGTGAGGTGGCCACCTACGACTTTTATGAATTTGTCAAGAATATTGGTGTAAGATGGCTTCAAACGATCAGGTATATCTTTGACTACCCTATCAAACTTTTGAATGAATTCTTGCACATCTTCCCTTGCCTTGGTTATTTGGTAGAACTTTTCAATATTGAAGGTCACTTGGGCCTTACAAGACCACCTTTTCATGAATAGTTCCTCAAATTTATCGGAATCCTTAATACACCCAAGGCGCAGGATAAGATACCACTCCCTTTCTTACCCCTCAAGTGGTAAGGAAAAAAGCATCATGATTCTATCTTCCTCAAATATCAATCTAGGGGAGAAACCCCAGTAGAATTCTTCAATACAACCATGAGCAGTCCAAGTGGCATCCCCTTTGAATTTGGGAAACCATTGGTTATATTTTTCAGGTAATGGCTTGGGATCATTGCTTAATTTCAAAAGGGTAAAGACACTAACCAAGTGTTTTTCACTCTTGGTCATCTTGAGTTGATCCCTTTCGGAGTCAGTGCTTGAAGTAGATGCCATTTCTTGAGTTTGATCAATGACTTTCTCGAATTCGGGGAAAAGGCAGGTTCCAACAGGTGATGGAGATCGCTTTCCCCTTTCTGCAGCAGCCATAGTCAAAGGAGGAATGTTTTCGCCTTCAAGTAAACTAGGGCCAATGAGTGGAGTCGCTAGAGGAATATTTAGAAATGTCATCAATGAATCAATTCCTCAATGATTCACTAGGGACGTAGACCTGCTTCCTCCTCGGCAATGGGGCCAAAATGTTACCGCTCAAACTAGCAAGGGACCTAAGGGGAATCCCTAAAGGGAAAATATTAGGCCAAGGGCGACAAATGGAGTCTTAGCCCATTGTCACCTCAGCTAAGACTCCCTTCTATTTACGGAATTTCACCGATGGGAGGAGATCTGGTATGTATGGAGTCACTAATGTGTAAAAATTAAATGGATATGAGTGACCCACACCCTTTCTAAGAAGACTTTGAAGAATGGGCTTGCTTGCTTTCTAAGCAAGGCAATATGTGTTTCCAAGGGAAGGAGGAGGATTTTGGGGTTAGGTGTATGAGAATAGAATTTGAAAGGAGTTCCCTGCACCCTAAATCTTGGTTAAAATTGGTATCCCGGATGGTGGTTGAAGAATAGTCCTTTGAAAGAGTGGGACCACACGAGGCCAAGTGGACCCAGTCTAGGATATGGGGAAAGTATGAAATAATCAAAGATTTTATTACCCTAGGAAAGGTGGGAAGGATCAAAGAAAGTATGTGACTCAATGATGTTGTATTGACCCTAGGAAGTGCTAGCCTTGGGGGTGGCAAGGCAAGTTTTAGTCCCGAAGCTAGGGCTTGGCTTTTCTTCCAACTCCACCGTCGGAATGTCTTCAAATTTGAAGGAGGGCTAGAAGAGAGGCCAGCGCATGAGACCTTAAGAGATCAAACTTTTTCAATGTCTAACTTGTCGGGAAATTGATACCTTAGGCACCCAATTGTGGCTAGACTTGGGAGAAGGTGAAAGAATAGGAGTTTTGGTGACCACCCTTAGTAGATCAATGCCTTAGTTCTTCGGATAATGGAGTCTATGTTGATTATGTGTAAGATTTATTGGTTTCCAGTCAAGGAGGCCTCAAAATTACTTCACAAACCCTCTAGGTCAAGTGAAAGCAATCCTGCAGCTTTTATACTTCAAATGCACAAGAGGAATGCTCTGTCAAGGTCAAATTGTACCTCTAGGAGATTTCACTCATACTAATTTCACTCATACTACAAGGGCCAATGCACAGAGAGAACATTATGATAGAGACAATCACACAATATTAAGCAACAATTTTGCACGCAACAATTACCTTAAAACAACGAAAAATCCCATCTGGATGTATGACAAAGTAACAAGAATAGCACCAACAATTTTGTACTTACAGTGCAGTAGAGTATATCCAACCATTCACAAATGACAATAACACAACTCCACGAGAAGATAAACCAATAACCATACATCAAAATTCATCCATAAATGCTCCAATTCAAAGAGTACGAAATTCTCTAAAGAAGAGAGAGATCCAATCCAAAGTGATGATGAGAAATGATCTCAACTCACTTGTATTTATAGTATATACACATCTAAGGAGTTCAAATTAGTCTCCTTGGCCTACATAAGCACCAAAAATAAAATAATGTGCTAATAATACAACCTTTTATTGACAAGCCCACCAAACTAGCTCACAAATGAAAAAGTAAGTCTCTCAAAAGGACAAATAATAATCTATGCATGTCGTGGGGCCCTCTAAGAAGCCTAATGAGGTCCATGGGTGCCAAAATGAAGAATAGGATCCTCAAAAGAAGTGAACAAGGGGTTGGCCCCTTATCATAACCTATGGTGCTCCAAATGACTGTGGAGGGCATAGAAGTGTCCTCATGGGTCTCCAAGCAAATCGAAGATGCCTATAGGTTTCCCCCAAGGGCAAGGATGATAATGTAGGAGATGCCACAACATCATAGAAGTCCTAGATCATCTGCAAAGTGTATGGTGTAGATCTGGGGCCAGTTGGGCATGATTGATTAGGTGTATCCTCTTCGTTCAATAAGTGAACCATGATCCCGGATGCGGGTGACACCATGCTTATGCCTGGACACGTGACCGGCATGCGGCACCCTTGGGACGGAAGCCTGGTGATCAATGCAGAGCATTAAATCCACCTTCAATGGCATTCAATGCCATTCTTTCTACCCAAGCTACCAAGCTTTATCGGGAAGTGCCGCCAGAATGTTTAGGAATTGTGATTTCAGGGTCATTCGCCTGTCTGAGCAGGCCGAGAATTTAGGCTCTGAACTGCAGAGGAATGTAGGTTTAAGGGTAGAAAGTAGGAGTGTCAGGATAGTGCTTTTGAGTTTCAGAGGTTCGGCTCAGAGACTTAGCTGGCCTCCTCTGTCCCCTTTCACTTCTGAGAAATATTACTGGAGGTCTGTGTTTAAATTTGGCAGAGTTAATATGCCGATTCGGGGTCATGCCTCCCCGCGCAGGGGAAAGAAACATGGGGGTAGGGATGTTCATAGCCCATGCAGAGTTTCCCCGCTGACAGTAGCTTCGCCCAGCTCCCCGGGCTATGAAGATTTAGACTCAGACACGGACAATTCGGTCCAGATGGTAACTTTTCGTTACATCCGGCGCACTAATCGACCGATTGTCTCTGCTCTCATCACTGTTGTCTTCACAGAGGAAGAAGACATCGAGGGTAAGGGCAAGGGAATTCTAGAAATGCCGGAGCAAAGCTCCAACAAAAGCCCTCAGGGTAGCAGTCAGGAGGACAGCTCCTATCAGCCTTCCACTCAGAGCCATCCTGATGAAGACAGTAATGGCATTCATGACAAAGAACAGAATGAAGCCTTAAGAGAAATTTGCGGCTTAATCGACCGGGAAATTTCAAGCCCCAAGGCTAAGAATTTACCTGAAGAAGAAAATCTGCCTGAGCGTTTCTTTGGTGCCAGGCTTTACCCTGTTCTCCCTCCGGGTTATCTGCGGTTTGAGGATATTCCTTGCGGCGTGGAGGTCGATCTTCTGCCTGACCCTGAGCGTGAGGCAGAGGAGTGGGAAGCTGAGCAGGAGGCCGCTAAGCTGAAGGCCGAGGAAGACAAGATGGCGGAAGAAACTGGTACAGGGTAAGGTCATGGCCTTCGAGTCTGGTTTTTTTGGTTTTTGCTCTTGGTGTGTTAAACTGCGGTGGTCGTCTCGGCCCTGGTTTTTGGATGCGGGTGTATCTGCACTAGTTCTCCTTCTGCTATGCTGCCACCTTCGACCAGCATGATCCTGGTTCTTGGACGTGTGTCGTCCGCCACCTTCGCTCTTTCGATGCCACCTTCGCTCTGTCGGATGCGGGACGCGTGTCCTCTCTCCCCGGTTCCACTTTGTTTATTTCTGTTGTGTCCAGTCAGCAAGTTCCTTACATGGTCAGCAAGTTTTTGTATGTCCAGTCAGCAAGTTTTTTTATATGTCCAGTCAGCAGGTTTTTGTATGAACAGAAGCAGTGTTAGCTTTAGACATTTACAGGTTCTATTATCTTTTTCTACTGACTGTAAATGGTCTGTAAGATACAGAAAAATGTCAATGTTCACACCAGTAATGGTCTGTATCTCTTGTCAGAGAGCTGTCCATGCGCTCTCAGAGGTTTCGACCTCTTGTACATACTCTTCTTTTTTATTTTAATACAAATAGTTTAGTCTTTTGCCCAGAAAAAAAAAATAAGTGAACCATGAGCAAACTCTAAATGGTTGTGGGGATCCATGAAGTGAAACTTCTTGTTGTGGAGGCTCGTGGCTCTCAACACACACCCTATATGTGCCACTGTAGCCCTCTGGAGGATTAGGGCCCCATATAGGGAGACCAAACCCCAAATAGAAACCATCTGCAATCTTGCATAAGATCCAATGCATCCCCTAGGATTCCAGTACAACAAGTCATTGGAGAAATCGAGCAAATGAGATTACCTAATCATGGACCATAGGTGGGGACTTCATATTGACCTGCCCTTCCACAATGGGCTTCGAGATGTGCTAATGTCTCCCAAACTCCTAACGGGGTTAACCAAGTATCCTATTAGGTGGTTTCTACTTCTAAAGGGGATAATATAGTCAAGGTACATCCTTCAAAAGGTGGTGGCATGTGACAAATAGGTGAATGGAGTAGGGGATGAGAAGAGGCAACCCCGAGTCACATGCTGGGGTACAAGGGTAACTAATAAGAGGGAAGTCTACACTTGGGTTTGTAATGTGTAGGAGGGAGCAATCGTGGTACATGAGGTGCCACGGCCTTGGTTTTTCCATCTTTCTTTATATGTCTTTTGTCTTTTTATGATTTTCTTTGATTAATTGCTTGGGGCTCAAGGGGTTAGAGCATGATATATAAGATATGACAGTGCATTCCCCGTTTTAAGGTGGGGCAGTTCATCGCCCACCAGGGATTGGGACAATCATGGGTTCCTATGAGGAGGAAGGTTCATGTAACGTGTTGGAACCAGGGTGATGGCCTTGATGATGGTGTAGAGCTTCATGTAATGGCTTTCGCTCACGTGCTAAATGTTTTGTCCCGACTATCTTTTGCATTTTGTGGTACTTTTCCTGTTGAATGTGGCCATATATGCTTTTGACTTTCTTTTTAGCTGCATCAACCTTCGAGCTTCATTCCAAGCCGTGAACCAAGGTGTGGGCAAGGCGAAAGGGTGAGTTGACCCTATGTGGACCCGATGGAGGAATGTGGACCCAGGTGGGAGAAATGATGGATGGGGTGATAATGAACGGAAAGAGGGTAATATAAGCGGATAAGGAAGAGGGACCACGCAACCAAAATCAAGGTTTCCCATAAAATACCATCCTTGAAACCAAGTGGCCAGTGAAAGAGATCCCACGGACTAGAATCCAAGGTTAAGTCCTAAAAGAGATCTAGGGGATAGAAGCACAGACCTAGCCCAATATTTTTGCCAAATCCCTTCATTAATCCATGCCCACAAGTGTCCATGATAAGCAAACTACAAAACTCAATTTCAAAATGACAAGGCATACCTTTAGATTCGGAAGGCCCATCTTCAAACATACGATATGACAGATGAGCGAGGGACCACATGGCTGGCTCAAGTGGCGGAGAAATGGCATAATGAGCTAGTTGATGGCTACAAGGGGTTGTTGGCTGTCGGCTAAGGACCATCTAGGAGAAAAAAATTCTCCTAGGGATATTATCCACAAAACAGTGGGTA
This sequence comes from Pinus taeda, assembly GCA_000404065.3. Classification (NCBI taxonomy): domain Eukaryota; kingdom Viridiplantae; phylum Streptophyta; class Pinopsida; order Pinales; family Pinaceae; genus Pinus; species Pinus taeda. Next base: position 102,763 of record APFE030440672.1, on the reverse strand, counting down.
ACAAGGCCCAAGGTCACAAGTTAAAAGCCTTGTAAAAACCAAGTAAATCTTTATATTTAGGTATCCTAGGCCTTGTGATGGTCAACCATTGCCTATCTTTTTGGGCTAAGTCCTTGGTCTCTTTGTCTTGTATAAGATCGGTAAATTGTGGATGGATATCAGGGGAACTCATGGTTTAGAGAAGCCTTGGTTATGTAAGGGTGATCGCTAGTGTATGGGCCAATCCAACCCACATCATGGTGCACCTATGTCTTACCATATGGTTATGAATCATAGAGCCAGTATGTGGCCTTGGCCTTGGTGATGTATTCCTTAGATAGTTCTCAACATGGTAGTACTAGTCTCACAATATCAGCATTTCCACATTTCCTGAAGTAGTTCATGTTTCCCAATACATGTTGTCCCAGAAGTCAAAAGTCAACTTGATCACAAAAATGCTCGACTTATCTGCTCCAATATCATAAGCTGAATTGTGCAACTCTTTAACCCTGACTATTAAGATGGCTCAAAATTGATGACTGTATAACCTAGATGGAGCTGCAAATGAGTATATTTATATGAAGAAACCTTGAATTCTCGCTAAGTAACTCCAAGCTATGGACTAACAATGTTACCCTAAAAATCATTATTTTCCTCTTCATCAATTAACATGGTTTGCTTGAGGAATGGGATCCTGATGTGCATGACCCTCCTTTGGCACTAGAATGAACAGGTTGTCTAATGGAGACTCTATGGAATCACTCTTCCTTGTGGTTGACATCTTTAATGAGCTGTTGTAGAGTGCACAACTGTCCTCTCTTTACTCGAGCTGGATTGCTATGGATGTGCTCTCTAGTATCTACAACCTCCAATTGTTTCCTTATGTAGGTCACTAAGGCAATGGATCTTGCATACCCTAATCCTCTACCAATTGTTGCATGATCTTCCTCCTTGACTTGTTGGATGTGTACAGGCTGCTGAATGTGGTCAGCCACTTGTCTTCCTTTCTTTCTCTGGGTGGGACCATTGTCAAAGGTAGAACTAGATGCTGAAAAATAATTAAACAAATTTTCCACAGCCACAATGATCAAGGTACATATATCAATTCGTCAATAAACATATCACTACATCTACTCATCAGCAAAAAGGAAACTCGAGCATATCCTTGAGAAACTCATTAAACATAACCAAATTAACCAGTATATGTTACCAATCAGCAAATTATCATTAATCATAAAAGTGGTTAAATTAATAAATATTAGGCTTAACGGTATGCAAAAGTCAACGTCCTTGGGAGACAACTGGCACAAGATGAACAAACAGGCCATTTCAGAAGCCCATCACTTCTCAGTTAGAACTTTCCAATGAGCCTTGGAGTACCCAATTCTGATCTCATATGCAAGAGTTAGTCTTGGCAAGTTGAACATCAGTTTTCCACCTTAGCACTCATGACTTTTGGCCATCCACCTACCTTATCTCTCCAATTTCATCTTCTCACTGTAATGAAAACAAAGGTATTATAACTGTTGTAATGAGTGTTTGCACATCAGCATAGCATGCATTTCCTTGCAGGGATTGCTACCACCATTTAACAGTGAATATTGAATAAAACTGCATTTCACTACAATTTTGTACACATTTATTTTTGCAATTGTGTTTAGTTATTTTAGTCACTGTTATACACATTAATTTCCATCATTTAGTGCATCCACCAGATTCCTACCTCAATCCAGGGCACATGGATAGCGATGTTAATGATACTTGATGGGATGAATCATTATAAAAACAAGACTCGAACCACGAACCATTGCCCCTGCTATCACTGCAAGGGGAGATAGAAGCAAAATAAAGCATATGCCACAGTTCCAAGAAGCTCTGCAAGACACAAGTATGAAAAAGACATGCTCAGGTTCAACTTGCAATGAAGGACACATTTCCTTACAGACAAAATGCAAATAAATCAATAAAGATAGGCTGCACTTATATAGCAAAAAGCAAATTTCTCCAACATACCCATGCAAAGATTAGCTTGATTGAAGACCTCATCAAGGAGTGGAGAATAAGAGATTTGATCGACATGTATAACACAATATGAGCAACACAAACCACCTAAACAATAATCCTGAAATGGTTAGAAGATTATACACTATTAAAAGCAAACATTAAATTAGAACTAGCACTTTTTGTCTACAACTAGAAGCAAACAAATCCAAGCATAGGATACAGAACAAAGCAATGTCACTGTGGTACTTTAATGTCAAACTAAAAAAAATGAAAACAAGTTAAATCAAATACGAGGATGGTTCTTGAATTTTGATAATTCCATCAAATATGAGCACATGCCTTAGAGTGTGGGTCAATCAACTCCAAAGTTTAATCTCCTTAGACTCGTTAACCTGCAAATGCAATATAGCTGCAATATATATCAATTCAACAAGAGGAAATAAAATATGCATGAGTTTTGCTCAGTAATTTTTACTTTTTCAGTTTTCATAGAACAATAAATGGCAGTACAAGCAAGCCAAGTTCCAACTTGTTCAAGAAGATGTTTAAGTCAAATATCAATGGCCTATAAGTAAAATTGTCATCATAATGACCTTTAAATCAGAACTAAAACAAAATGATGCTCTAATGTTTCTACAACCTTTCTGATCGTATATTTATAAAGGATGAAAAAAAAAAAATTGTAACTTTTGATCAAGAGAAAAGCCAACGAACCTTCAAATTTGTGCCTATCCATTTTACAAACTCTAATTCTATAGGTGAAAGAAACTGAGAAGGGATTTTTCTTGATAAGAACAGATATTTTAGAAAATCAACAAGATTCCTACTTTTTCATTTTTCATTGTAACGACAATAAGAGACAACATGGCAGAGGATTTTAGTTTAAATACTGTATTAGTGTCATAAACAGTACAACTCCCTCTCCACTTGATTAGTGCCTAGTTCTTGTTCAATCATGTGCCCACATATCTTACGAGGGACTCATTTCGAGTTTTGGTACATCCATCCGAACTCATTCTTGTACTCAATGAAGATTCAAATCATTGCCTACATCAACTTGCAGGCCCCATCTGCTCTCATTGTGAGAGTTTGACGTTCACTCTCCAACCCCAAGTTGATTCTACTATTTAATCTACATCGGCACCTCGAATGCTATTTTTTTCCTATGCCAGAATTTATGTTGGTATTTCTTTCAAAATAGCCTTTCTTTTTCATCTCTATAAAAATTGGTTAACATTAGGTACATTCACCACAAATTATTTACAAGTGTAGTTCAGCCCTAGTTCCTTCACTTTGTTATAGATGCTTTCTTAACATTCTTTCCCTCATGACACTGTTTATTTGTGGTAGCATCGGATGTTCTCTAGCCATGAACATTGGTGGAGAGGCTAAAGCACATGAGATCTCCAAAACCCAAAAATCGTTTGGAAAAATTCTACCCAGATGAGGAGATATTAAAATAAGTAATATTTTTAATGGGGTCCTAAGTATAAACTTAGGAAAATTAAAATATTAATGTGTATTAATATCATTTTGGGTTAGAAGGTTCCAAGAGATGAGGATCAAGCCAAATCTAATCTTAGCCATTGATTAGGGACTTAATCTCGGTCGTTGAAGACTCAACAAGATAAGTATAAGAGGAGGCTTGAGGGTGCGCTGGAGATACACCAAATTGATTAGTCAGCTCGATTTTTTGGAGCGGAGTTTGCTGAGAGAATCAAACTAATGATCTATTGCAGCGAGGGGCAATGCGGCACAAGGCCGAGAATACATAGCAGAGAGGCAGAGATAGTGTTAGAGAGACAATGCAGAGACTAGGAAGGCTGACACAAAGGTAGTTGGGACTGACGCACAGGCTGAGGAGGCCAGCGTGGGTGACGCAGAGGGCCAGAGGGCTGACGCAGAGGCATCAGTAGTTGCGGAGAGGCTAGCAGAGCTAACATAGGGCCAAGAGGCAGTGCTAGAGATTTTCGTGGGGTAGACTGGAGCGGAGAGGGTGACGCAGAGCAGTGGAGAAGCTTGGAGCAGCTTTCACTATCCAGCTGAGGAGTTGTCGTAGTTGTTGTGGGACCAGTCATCCGGTAACTAAACAGTCAGAATATCCATCTCCGAGGAGAGGTACTTCTGTCGAGGGCATTCTCTATTGGGTGAGCCATTTTTGGCACCCTAGTTGTATTCAAAAACTGCATAATAATAAAACCCTAATATATGTTGCATTGGTTTTCCTGCATTGGGTCTTTCTGGGGACGATTGTCCAAAAATAATGGTGTCCATTGTATCATTGTCTTAGTTATTTCAGTTGTTGATCTGTATATGTGTTAAGGTTGCATTTCTGTTTATTTCAGTATTTATAAATAACTTGTTAATGAAAAAAACAAGTAGGAGAAAATAAACCAGATAATGCAGTTGGGATTTTTGACGTGTCAGACTTATAAATTTCAACACGGTATCAAAGGCATTATAGATCATAGGAGAACTGAAGGCACCAGCAGTATTCTGAGGAATTTGCAGCAGTAGCAGCGGTCCCGAGAGACAGCATTGTTCCAGAGCAGAAGTAGCTAGAGAGAAAGTGACACAGAGTCTGCGTCATCATTACAAGCCGGGAGGAGGGTTAGCGCAAAGGCAGAGAGGGGTAGATCAGACCTACGTAGTGCCTGGTCATCTTTCTTAGGCAGGAGGGATCGACGCTATGGCCAGGAGGTGCAAATTCAGTTGTTGCCAAGATTGTGCATAGCTTGAAAGGCTCAGTTTCTTCGGTTGCCGGGTCTTGGGGAGCTGTGTGCAAATTGTGATTTGAGGAGCTGGTGGGGTGTTGTTTATGTCAATGCAGAACAATACCTAAGGAGATGAACCAAGGTAGAGGGAGTCACTACCATGACGAATTTCTAGCCAAGAAATCCAGATCCGAGTTGCAGTTGCAAGGAGAATTGGAGAGGAGTGGTTCGACAGCTGGCCAAAGGATTTCCAGGAGGGAAATCAGGACTTAGAGGGAGATTTCCAGGAGGGAAGTCGAAACTTAGAGGGAGTCCAGAAGAGGAGTTGAAATGGCAATGAACGGACTGAGGGAACAAAACAGGTTGGACAAGGCTTCCAACTTTGTCATCTGGAAGGCTAGGATCTTGGCAGTCCTAGATCGACATCACATCAAGGACTTTGCCTTGAGAACCGTGGTTATCCCAGTTGACCCAGTTGAGAATGAGAAGTATGAGGATGCAATGGCGAGGGCTAAGTACATGATCCTTGACAAGGTCAAAGATCATGTCATACCACATATTGCTGAGAAGAACGCAGCAAAGGAGATGTGGGACACTTTGATGACCTTGTATCAGGTCACTTCCGTGCAGAGGAAGATGTTATTGCAGAATCAGTTGTGATCATATTAGATGCAGAAGGGAGAGAATATAGATCCATTCCTCAGGTCGCAGGAGATTCACAACCATCTTACTTTTGTGGGGTCTACACTGGATCCAGAATTTATGGTCAGGACTGCCCTGAATACAGTCTCTAAGGAGAGGGAGACATTTGTCCAGAGTATTTTGGGCAGGGCTACTCTTCTAGGATGGTAGGAGATGTGGGTAGCTCTTCACCAAGAAGAGATCAGGAGGATGACCAAGGCAGGGAGTAGTGGCAAGGGAGGTCGAACCAAGAAAGAGGAGGAGGATGCGGCTCTAGCATCTGCAGGACAACAAGGGAAGAGGAAGAAGGAAGACATCTCCAAGGTTAAGTGCTTCCATTGTGGGGACCTAGGACATTATGCATCCTAGTGTCCTAGGAAGAAAAACAAGGGAGAGGCTTCCAATTCAAAGGCAGCTCCAACTAAAGTGGAGAAAGAGGTTGAGACTGATGACGATTGTGCCATGAGTGCTCATGCACCTCTAGAGAAGTGGTGGGAAGACATCGAGTTGTAGTCAAGAGGACTACATATTAGGGGCAGGATCCTTGAGGTGCCCAAACTCTTGGATCATATCCAACTACGGGAGACCTAAACAACAGTAGCAGGACGACAGAGTTTGGGTGGAGCAAAGTGTAGTGTAGCAGCAAGGCTATGCTTGGGTGTAGAAATTTGAGGCAGCGCAGTGAAAGTTGTAGCAGTGCGAGAGGCACAAAGGTGTATGCAGCAACATAATGGAAGCAAAGGGAGCACAGTATAGCAACAGAGGCAACTTCAATTTCACGAGGCTTCCAGACTGAATGGGATGTCAGTGTTTGGGAGAAGCCAGTTACCTGCTTCTCGGTAACTGAGTTGCAGTGCAGCAGTTAGCAGTGGCAGTGCTAGGGGCAGTGTGGGCATCATATTAAGAGGGAGTTGCAATATAGATGTAGTAGTGGCAGTGGCAGTGTCATGGGCGCCAGTACAAGAAGTAGTAATGCAGATGATGTGAGGCAGCAGGCCAAGCATGGGGACAGGTACCGTGCAGAAGATTAGTGTGATGTTTCTATGGTGAAGCATTACTAGAGCACATTCCTCACTAAGAGGGACTGTTGTTTGTTGGTAGCATTGGATGTGCTCTAGCCATGAAAATTGGTGGAGACGCTAAAGCACATGAGATCTCCACAACCCAGAAATCGTTTGGAGAAATTCTACCCGGATGAGAAGATATTAAAATAAATAATATTTTTAATGGGGTCTTAAGTATAAACTTAGGAAAATTAAAATATTAATGTGTATTAATATAATTTTGGGTTAGAAGGTTCAAAGACATGAGGATCAAGCCAAATATAATCTTAGCCGTTGATTAGGGACTTAATCTCAAGTATTGAAGACTCAACAGGAAAAGTATAAGAGGAGGCTTGAGAGTCAGTTGGAGATACACCAAATTGATCAGTCAGTTCGATTTTCTGGAGCGGGGTTTGCTGAGAGAATCAAACCAATGATCTGTTGTAGTGAGGGGCAGTTCAGCACGAGGCTGAGAATACATAGTAGAGACGCAGAGATAGTGCCAGAGAGATAGCGCAGAGACTAGGAAGGCTGACGCAAAGGCAACTGGGACTAACGCAGAGGCTAAGGAGGCCAGCATGGGTGACGCAGAGGGACAGAGGGCTGACAGAGAGAGCCAAGAGGCTGACGCATAGGGAACAGTAGCTGCACAGAGGCTAGTAGACCTGAAACAAGTCCAAGAGGCACTGCTAGAGATTTTCGTGGGGCAGACTACAATTAAGAGGGTGACGCAGTCCCTAGCAAAGTGACGCAAAGCAGTGGAGAAGCTTGGAGCAGTTTTCGCTGTCTAGTTGAGGAGTTGTCGTAGTTGTTGTGGGATAAATCATCCGATGACTGAACAACCGGAATATCTGTCTCCAAGGAGAGGTACTTCTGTTGAGGGCATTCTCTGTTGGGTGAGCCACTTCTGGCACCCTAGTTGTATTCATAAACTGCATAATAATAAAACTCTCATATCGGTTGCATCAGTTTTCCCGCATTAGATTTTTCCAAGGATGATTGTCCAAAAATAACAGTGTCCCTTGTGTGATTGTCTTAGTTATTGTAGTTATTGATCTGTACATGTGTTATGGTTGCATTTGTGTTTATTTTAGTATTTATAAATAACTTATTAATGAAAAGAACAAGTAGGAGAAAATAAATCAGATAATGCAATAGGGATTTCTGATGTGTCAGACTTAGAAATTTCAATAGACACCTTCCTCCCTTGGAACAAACCTTCATTTTCTTCCTAGTCAGATATAGATCCTTGTCTTCAAAACATCAAACTTACATACTCTGCACATGTTATCATCTCACATACCACTGCTCCATTTTCCACCTGTCTTGACTTATCTTGTGCTGCTTGAGTTTTGTAGCTCAAAAGGTACTTCTAGCCTTGTGTATTGACTAGGACCTTGATTTGCTTCTTTAGGAGCTTGCATGCAACTTGTAGAGTGTGCAAGTGAGTTGCACACATGTGAATGTGTTGCATGTGACATGCATGAGATGTGCATGTAAAGAAAGCTAAATTTATGACTTGTACTTGAGTTAAAGTAAAGAAAGTTAAAGATAGGATAATTAACTAAAGTAAAGTCAAGTCACTTATCTTCAGTTAACTTGACGAGCTAATTTTGGTTGTCAAACTTAGCTTAGAAAAGTTATAAATTGAGCCTAAGGGTTGAGGAGCTAAGACACAACAACAACACAAGATTGAGAGAGGCTTCTCAATGAGTGTGTGTTGGGTTCGAGGGAGTGCAAAGAGACTAGTGATCAGTTTTGTAATTTGTATTTTCTCAGTTGGGCCATTATCCCAAGACGAGAGCCCAGTAAGTTTCATGATTAATTTATTAATGAAGAAATGTTGATTGGGCAGAAATCTGTTTTTGTATATGTGATTTAGATCGAGTAATTTTGCTTCTGCTAGATATTTTGGTTAGGAACTTAGCCATGTATTCATTTAGTTAATAATTGTTGGGAACTGTAGACTGAGTGTTGGGTTCGTAAAATTCTAACATGGTATCACAACCCCAACTCTAAATCAATCTCAGAATTACAAGTGTCAGATTTGTGCTGGATCGCCAGAGCCAAGTTGGTTGAAATCATACGAACGAGAATTCTTTTTTAGGGGCCGAGAGGAATTTCCTTTTTTATGGGCAATTTTTTTTAATCGAAAAAAAAGGAGACAAATAAAAAAAAGGAAAAGAATGAAAACAAAGGGGGCCATTTTTTTAAAACAAAAAAAAAAAAAAAAGTTTAAAGAATTATAACCTAAGGTCCAACTGGCATATCAAGTACGAAGGACAGTACCAGCAGCCAAAAATATTGGCGGAGATCAACTCTTAAAGGGAGAGAGAGAAACCATACTAATCGAGGGATTGGCAACAAAACTCATGGGTGTCTCAAAGGACAGAGACAAACCCATAGTCATGCTAGGACTTAGCACAAGATCAAGGCTAGACGACAGTAGAGCGTCTAGTCACATGACGAGAATAAGGTCAGCATTCTGTAGTGTTTCAGAGACAAGCTCAGAGTGCAATGTGTTTAGTGGGACCAGTACCATGCATGTAGTGAAGGGGGTTGGATGTGTCAGATTCTAGCTAGAGTAAGGGGGTTGGATGTGTCAGATTCCAGCTAGAGTAAGGGGGTTGGATGTGTCAGATTGCAGCTAGAGTTAGGAGGATTTCTGGAGGTGACAGGGATGCGGTTTGTTCCAGGGTTGATGGTTCACGTGCTCTCAATATCAGCCTTAGAGGATGTTGGATAGAGAGTTTTATTACGAGATGGATATTTTCTTCTATATTCAGAGGGATTGACCTTGAATGTAGCTATAGTGCCTGGCATGAGATAGGGGCAGTCATATAGGTTAATAAGACAACCTTTGGGTATATCCGAGGGGATCTTGGATACAGTATCCGTATCAGTTGCTAACAGGTAGCAAGTGACCAGGAAGAGTGATTCTTCAGGTAATTCCATGAGCCTCAACTAGTATGATATGAGATTGTTAGATGCTCAGGAGCAAGATCCTAAGAGCATGGTTGGAAGGAACAGGTCTTCAAATTAGATTCTGAAGCAAGTAGCAGGGAAGTCTTCTAGTTCAAGGGGAGAAACTATAGTAGTGGATGATGTGGTGGTGTTGGAGACAAATCTGGGTGGAAAAGGTTCTTCCAAAAGTACCTCCCTTGCTAAGAGGGAGTGTTGAGTTTTGAAGCTCGGAAGGTACTTTCAATCTTATGTCTTGACTAAAAGGACCTTAGATTTGTCGTCTTAGGAGCTTGCATGAGACATGTAAAGTGTGCAAGTGAGTTTCACGCATGTGAATGTGTTACATGTGACATGCATGAGATGTGCGTGTAAAGCAAGCTAAATTTACGACTTGTACTAGATTTAATGTAAAGAAAGCTAAAGATAGGACAGTTAACTAAAGTCAAGTCACTTATCTTCAATTAACTTGACGCACTAATTTTGGGCGTCAATCTTAGCTTAGGAAAGTTATAAGTTGAGTCTTAGTGTTGAGGCTAAGACATAACAACACAAGATTGACAAAGGCTTCTCTGTGAGCATGTGTTGGGTCCGAGAGAGTGCAATGAGGCTGGTGATCAATTTTGTATTTTCTCAATTGGGCCATTATCCCAAGACGAGAGCCCAAGTAAGTTCCGTGATTAATTTAATAATGAAGAACTATTAATTGGGCAGAAATCTAATTTTTTGTATGTGATTTAGATCAAGTAATTTTTCTTCTGCTAAATATTTTGGTTAGGAAGTTAGCCATGTATTCATTCAGTTAATAATTGTTGGGAACCGAATATCAGGTGCTAGGTTCGAGAAATTCTAACAATACCTAAGGGAATCCTCTTCTTTCCAATGCTTTAATCTTGCACAAGACATTTTAGTAAGTCGTTCACATGTTGCATATGTTTTCCTTTCATTGATTGAATCATCCAGACATCCTACTTGCATGCAAGCCATCCTCATCAATTCAAACTCTAAAATTTCACAATTGGGAATCAATGTAGACCATCATACCAACATGCAAGTTGTGGTCATAATGTTGTCTACATCCAAATCAATAATGCACATTCTCATAGGTCATCAATTGCTTGTGCAAGACATTTTCATTGTCATTTTTTGAAATGACCATCCTCCGTCCACCCTGTCTTCTAGAGCATATGATTTGTTCACCTGTAAAACTACTCAAAGATAAGCAGAGAAGCCAAGGCATTAGTTCCAAGTGGAAACAGATTTATGTTCTTAATATCACAATCGAACTGATATTTCTCTCTCCCACCATAAATCACCATAAAAATCATATTTGTTGTAGTCAAAGTATAGTTATGATCATTAAAAGAGATCGGCACACAACAACAATACAAATACCCACATACAAAAACCCAAGAGAGAGAAAGAGAGAGAGAGAGAGAGAAAGCATGCAAAAAGAAAGGAGATTGATGCAATGCACTCATGTGCCAGTGACGAAACTCTCCATTGTACAAAACCAGTGGAGAGTGATCATCTTTAACCAAATCTCCTAGGGCTGCAATTAAATATGCATATATGCATATTTAGGAGGGCAATCAAATGTGATCAACCCCCTAAATTATGCATAATGAGATAGGCAAGAAGAAAGTGAAAATTGTAAATCATGATTATAACACATATAGACTATCTAAGTACACTAGGAACTGTTAACCACCCAAGTGGGTAACCCTTAGGAGAAAACTTTTCTCCTATCTATTCAACTTGCTAGCCAATGGTCGTATGATGATCCACAGATATCTAGCCTCAAAGGCCTTGCATTAATGCTCTGATCAATGCTTCATTTCATCTAGCTTATTCATCAAATGAAGGTGGGTCATCTATTATAAGTTACATTAACCATTTTTGTATACAAATGTTTTCATTTAATGTTTAAGGGCATTCTAGTATGGATCATAGGTTGAATCATATGATATACCACTTTTGGTTGTATTCTTGTTCCCATGCTTCACCTCGGTAGTTATCCCTTCAAGCCCCTTATCTAGTGTGACTTTCCACGAGGCCTTTCTTTCCACAATGCAAGATGACCACAAATAAGAGGCATTGATTGATGTTGTGTGTCCACAATAATATATAACACTTTCCATTGCTCCCTTGTATCCATGTCCCATCCTTGGGTTGATTATTGTCCATCACCAATATTAGTTCCATGTTTTTCTCATCCTTCAGTAGGTGCCCAAAAACTTTTCCCTAGGTTTTTTATGCAACAGAATGAAAGGAAAAAAAATGTGCCATAATGATAAAATGCAAAAGATTGGTAGCGATAAATGGAAGCGTGTGGACAATATCCTAGCCTGGCCTCTAACCCTCCTCATTAGCCCTCACCCAATTCCTATCTATTGCATGAGCTATCAGAATGGAAGGAACCTTGAATATCCTGATTCCCAACCCCAATGAACAACAAAATGTTTCATATTAAGGGGGTCAATGAAGCAATCAAAGCTCGCAACCTATGTCATGCAAGGAAAAGGTAAACAAGAGGGGAGTTAAAAATAGGGCAAGGAAAAGGGTAGCTCAAGTCCCTCAATTTCTCCCTCTTCACATCGTAACACTCAAGGATGATGGAATTTCATAGCGAGTACGAAGATTGTGGCATCCTTTGTTAGATTTTATGCAAACCTAGAACTCAACACTTGAATTCCTAGCAGAAAAAATTTATCTGCTAATTGAAATGCACCGCGAGGTTCCTATCACAATAAAATTCATTGAAAGCAAATATATTGATCTCAATCAGAATGGCACAAATAGATTTTTCCCAATCAAATTAATTCATCATTAACAATGATTTAGAACCTACTTGGGCTCTCATCCTAGGATAATGACCCAACTAACAAAATACAAAATACAAAATAAACCTAGATCTTATCCAGCAGATTTTCCCTAGATCGATGCTCAATTTTCTCTACAAATCTAGATCTCCAACCTCTTTTCCCTCCCCATACCCCAAACTCTAGGGTATCACACTCCTCCTAAGGCTAGTGTCGTTGTATGGTGTGCCTTCTCCCTCTCCCTAAACTTGCTTTTACAACTTTACAGTGAGCTAAATCCCTAACTTTAACCCTAATCTCAAAGTGATTAGCGACTGAGATTAGATCCTACCTCACTTGAGCTCAATGGCTAAGATTAAAACAAAGTCACTAAAGTAATTTACTTTTCCTAAGTTTCTTTAGCTCAATAAGCCAGCATACTAATATGTGATTTTTACTAAGTTAGACTTAGCTAAGTTACATAAGCAACTTGCTCACACTTGAGCATGTGTTTTAAGGAGAATGTGGTTGACTTGTACACACCTAAACACAAGGCTTATGCAAAAGTACCTACCCGAGCTACAAAAATCAACACTCCCTCTTAGAGAGGAAGGTACTTCTACCCCCTAGAATTGTCTTCGATCTTGGACCAGTATTTGTTGCCTTAATTGCTCCCTCTGGAGTCTGGACTAGAAGCCTTCTCTCCCACCTAGTCTAGAAATATCCTCTAAGTCCAACTCCTCTCGGTCTTGTTCCTAAAATTCTCATGCTCCTGAAAATCTTATAAGGTCATCTTGTACCAAGAGACGTCCTTGACAAACTCAGAGGAATTCATCGGTGTAATGTCCCTTCCTAATTGTTTTACCAAGGAGAGGAGAAACCATTTTTGGCTATTTTGGTATTTTTGGCTTAATGCATTTTTGGTGTAAGAACTTAGGAGAAAGGGGGTCAATGTGCCTTTTAGTGGATTGTGGGGGGCACTCACCCACCCAAAATATGCACCCTTGGAGGCAGCTCGATTTTCCTAAGTGGGGGATCGAAATATTTGATGGGACCCACGTGGGGCCCAAGGGAGCAAGCATAAATAGAATAAAGTGAGAAGCATTTGGGGCTTTATGATGATTTGACAATTCATTGTTGCTTTGGCTGTTAGCTAAGCTACAAGTGTCGTTCAGCACAAGACCTTCCCAAGGAGCGAAGCTCATCCCTCTCTTTGGTGGACTTCGAGTGCCACCCTAGGAGGGTTTTCTTTGCCATTGGAGACAAAGAGAAATATCACCCAACAAAGGAGTACGTTGCCTTGGCCAGCAAGGACGCAGTTTTGGGAGCAGTAGGGACGCAGTGGGAGAGACTGCGTGTTGGGTGGAGTAGTAGAACCTAGGAATTTGGATGTGAAGGTTGTTGGAAGTATTCTCATCGAGTTTCCACTTCAGAAAGGAGAAATTACAGCAGGGAGGCAAGCCAAATACTCAGGTCGAGTTGTTGGTTGAAGGGACTGCGTCATCCTCACCCAAGATTGCGGAGTCACTAGTAGGGGTCACTTGGAGGGAAGCTTAACCAGAGGATTGGGGAGATGGGTTGTGGGGAAATTGTTGGAAGACTGATTTGGGAGATTTTCAAACATTTTGGAAGCGAGTTACAGCAACTCCAGTTACAGGCATCGATTTCCAGTATTGGAGGAGGGCCAATCCCCAAGGGGTCGAAATTGGCAGGTGAAAACCAAGGAAAACCCTTTCTAGGTTTTTTTTTCGGTTTTTGGAGATGAGTACATCCCCAAAATTGCATAAATTTTTGGGTTGTTTTGAGGGGGTAAACCAAAGCTTGAAGTCAGCGAGCAGTGCAAATTTGAGGGGACAGCACAGTTCTCTGGGGAGCAGCGAATTCACAGCAACTGGGCACTTTTGTATTGATCACCTAACGCTTGTAGCTTGCCTTGTGAAAGCCCAGGTGCACTTCATCCAACTTCTATTATACTCCAACATATTTGTTTAATGAAAAATGAGTCAGTTGGGTGTTCGATGAGAAATTTTTGTTCATGTGTTCATTACTGAATAAAATTTTATTGTGAATTTTATTACATGTCTTTGTTATCGTTGCAAATCTTCCATTAGGAATATTACAGTGGTATCAGAGCATGTTCTTGGCTAGGGTGGGGACAAGAGCAGGTGATGCAATCGAGATACCAAGGACTGGTTTTCTAGAGAGGTTGTGGTAGAGGCAGAGGCAGGGATCGAGGTAGAGAAGAGGGGCCAGACCCATTTTCAGACATTGAAGTGGAAAATATCAGAGGCAAGATGGAGAACCAAGAAGAGAATGAGTAGCTCAGGCAGAGGAACAGGGACCAGGTCTTCGAAGAGTTGCTAAGGACAAACCAACAGATGATGAGGCAAGGGCAGTTGACGATGGACATGATGCAGCAGGTGATGAGCCTACAAATGGGTGGAAGACCAGAGGGAGAACCTCAAGGTGATGGGGGTTCTAGAGCAGGAGGAGGCAGTCGTACTTATCAGCCTCCACACACCCCACAACGTGAGCAAACTGGCTGCCCCACAATGCCTCATTTCATGGAGGAGGCTAAGCCAGAGAGAGAGTCGGACCCGGTTGCAAACTTGGTACATTCTATTGCATCGGTCATTGATGGTCGGATCAAGAGGGTGATGTCCTTTGGAGAGTACATCCACCTCAAGGAGAGGCGCACTACGGGGGTTAGATGCCACTATAGGGGAGGAGAATCCAACAAAGATGTGCAGAAGTATCAGGGAATATTACACTCCCAAATTTCAATGGGTCAGCAAAGAGCTCAACTAGGGCATGGATCCAAAAACTTGATACATATTTTCACTTGAATCCCATGAGGGAAGTTGATGCCATATGTTTCGCCACCCTTCACTTGGAAGGGGATGCCCAGGAGTGGTGGTGTAACAGGCTGACCACGCTGGGGCACCTTCACACCACCATTTATACAAAGTTCATCAGGAGATTGTTGGAGAGGTTTGAGAGGAAGGATCCAGAGCTACACTTCCGGGAGTTGGCCCACTTGAGACAAACCAATAGCACAAAGGCCTACATCAAGGAGTTCCAGAGACTCACAGTTATGGTGACAAACATTTATGAGGCACGGTTGATCATGTTTTTTGTAGAGGCGCTTGCTGAGCCTCTGTGTGGATGGGTGAGGGCTTACAAGCCCACATCACTAAAGGATGTTATTTCTAGGACCCGAGATATGATTGATGCAGTGCCCAAGAACCGGGCCTTTGTTCCCACAAGACCCATAGCCCCATAGGGGAACAGAGATGCGAGGCGACCACAGAGAGATGGAGGACGTAGCCAGTTGGATGATGACACCCGAAGGGACCTCAGGAGGAGGAATTTGTGTTTCACGTTCCAGGAGACTTGGGCACTAGGGAAAAAGTGCACCAAGCGCAAAGGCCATTTCATCGAGGTGTTCTCAGATAGCGAGCCTGAGGAGGAGGAGGCCGAGGCAATAGAGGAGCCGGGAGATGAGGGAGAACCATCATCAAGAGGGCCACCACCACCACCACATAGAGGAGGGTTGTTTGCCCCAACCAGGGGAGTCCTTGCTTCACTTTGGGGTGTGCCGAAGTATTTGACACTTAGGATCAGGGGGACTATACAAGGACAGTATGTTTCAGTCCTGGTTGACAGTGGGGCCACCCACAATTTCATTAATGCCCAGATGGTGGAGCGTAGGGGCATCCACACAGCTACATTTGAGGGGTTCTGGATGGAGTGAAGGTGCATCAGGAGAAGAATCGGGCAATTCTGGATTGGCCCACATCTAGGAACGTGACAGAGTTGAGGGGTTTCGTGGGCATTTGTATGTAGTACAGGAGATTTGTGAGGTGGTTCTCACAACTTGCAGCACATCTTACGGATTTGACGAAGAGGGGAGCTTTTGAGTGGACGCAGGTGGCAGAGGAGGCCTTCACGCACCTCAAGAGGGTCATGAGCCGCTGTCTGGTCTATGCCTTGCTAGATTTCATGCAGTCAATTGTGTTGGAGTGCGATGCATCCAGTGAAGGGGTTGGGGCCGTTTTGATACAAGCGGGGCATCCTATTGCATTTGAGAGCAGGAAATTGCAGCGTCACGAGCGGTTGTACTCTGTGTATGACAAGGAGATGTTGGCAGTGATGCATGCACTAGCCAAATTCAGACAGTATTTAGTGGGCAACCAATTCAAAGTGAAGACGGATCACAACAGTCTTCACTTCCTCCTTGAGCAGCAGTGCTTAGAGGAGATGCAGCAGAAATGGGTGAGTAAGCTCCAAGCTTACGACTTTGAGATAGAGTATGTGAAGGGAAAACACAATGTGGTAGCAAATGCCCTCTCTAGGAGACCAGCAATGTTGTCTTTGATGGATGTCACGGAGGATTAGAAGGCTCAACTATTGGTTGAATACTCCAAGAATAGGTAGGCTTGCGACATTTTGGATGGCATGCAGGGAGATGACCTATTTCGGGCGATGGACGATGTGATTTACTACAAGGGCCAGATATATTTAGTGCCAGGGTCTCAGCTGAAGGAGAGGATCATGCAGGCAGCCCATGATTCTCCACTAGCAAGGCACTTAGATTTCCTCAAGACATATCGTGCTATCAGGGAGAGATTCTCTTGGCAAGGACTTAAAGGAGATGTGTTGCAACACGTGAGGGAGTGCATGGATTGCCAGAGAAACAACATGGAGTTGGGTCACCCGGTCACTATAGTCGCTCCCCATTCTAGAGAGGAAGTGGGAGAGCATATCCATGGATTTCATCACTAGACTTCCGGCAGTGCAGGGGCGAGATTGCATCTATGTAGTGGTCGACAGACTGAACAAGTTTACCCACTTCTTTGCTATTTCATCGAGATCTTCAGCTTCCTAAGTGGCTGAGTTATTCTTTCGGGAGGTTTTCCGGTTGCATGGTCTCCCAAGACCATTGTGAGTGACAGTGACAGTAGATTTATGGGGGCTTTTTGGTAGTAGTTGTTCCGGCTAGTGGGTACAGAACATACACCCAGCACCAGCTATCATCCCCAAACCGATGGGCAGACAGAGATTGTGAACAAATGGCTGCAAGGGTACCTACGCAACAACATGACTGGACAATAGAGAGCGTGGGTCAAGTGGCTACACCTCGGGGAGTTCTATTACAGCACAACTTATCACATGTCCATTGGTATGACTCCTTTCCGAGCACTTTATGGGTATGATGCACTTTCTTTTTCTGACATGGTGTTTGGAGATAGCAAGGCCCCAGGGGCAAAGGATTGGGTTTAAGAGAGCGAGGAGATTCTCTGAGCTCTCAAGAACAACTTACAGGTGGCCCAAAATCAGCAAAAGGTATATGCTGATAAACACAGGATGGAGAGACATTTTGAGGTAGGGGACCTGGTCTACCTACGCTTTAGCCATACAAGCAATCTTCGTTCAAGTAGAAGGGAGCAGTGAAGCTTCGCCCACGGTTTAATGGGACGTATAATCTGGTCTGTAAGGTGGGAGAGGTTGTCTACGAGTTACAGCTACGGAAGGAGAGTTGGATTCACAATGTGTTCCATGTCTCATTCCTGAAAAAGGCAGTGGGGCAGCGTATTACAACAGTAGTTGAGTTGCCTCCCTTGGATGATGAGGGGCACTTAGTTTTGACACCTGAGGTCATATTGGAGACCTGGGAGAGGAGGTTGAAAAACAGGGTGATCAAGGAGTACCTAGTCAAATGGAAGGATCTGCCAGGAGAAGATGCCACATGGAAGAGTGAACAAATCTTGCAGCATCCAGTTTTGCAGTTGCTTGGGGACAAGCAACATCTGGGAGGGGAGGACTGTAATGTCCCTTCTTAATTGTTTTCCCAAGGAGAGGAGAAACCATTTTTGGCGATTTTGGTATTTTTGAATTAATGCACTTTTGGTGGAAGAAATTAGGAGAAAGGGGGTCGATGTGCTTTTTAGTGGATTGTGGGGGCCACTCACCCACCCAAAATATGCACCCTTGGAGGCAGCTCAATTTTCCTAAGTGGTAGATCGAAATATTTGATGGGACCTACGTGGAGCCCAAGGGAGCAAGCACAAATAGAAGGAAGTGAACAGCATTTGGGGCCTTTTGATGATTTGACAATTCATTGTTGCTTTGGTTGTTTGGCTAAGCTACAAGTTTTGTTCAACACAAGAGCTTCACAAGGAGTGAAGCTCATCCCTCTCTCCAGTGGACTTCAAGTGCCACCCTAGGAGGGCTTTCTTAGCCATTGGAGTTGAGAGAAATATCACCCAGCAGAGGAGTACGCTGCTTTGGCCAGCAAGGACGCAGTTTTGGGAGCAGCAAGGACGCAGTGGTAGAGACTGCATATTGGGTGGAGCAGTAGAGTCGGGGAATTCGGATGTGAAGGTTTGTTGGAGGTATTCTCATTGAGTTTCCAATTCA
This sequence comes from Pinus taeda, assembly GCA_000404065.3. Taxonomy (NCBI): domain Eukaryota; kingdom Viridiplantae; phylum Streptophyta; class Pinopsida; order Pinales; family Pinaceae; genus Pinus; species Pinus taeda. Next base: position 84,160 of record APFE030440672.1, on the reverse strand, counting down.
AAAGGAGAAATTACAGCAAGAAGGCAAGCCAAATACTCAAGTCGATTTGTTGGTCGAAGGGACTGCGTCATCCTCACCCAGGACTGCGCAATCACTTGTGGGGGTCACTTCAAGGGAAGCTTAACCAGAGGATTGGGGAGATGGGTTATGGGGAAATTGTTGGGAGGCTGATTTGGGAGGTTTCCGGACATTTTGGCAGCGAGTTACAGCAGCTCCAGTTATAGGCATCGATTTCCAGTATTGGAGGAGTGCCAATCCCCAAGGGGTTGAAATTGGCAGGTCAAAACCAAGGAAAACCCTTTCTGGAGTTTTTTGGGTTTCTAGAGATGAGTACATCTCCAAAATTGCATAAATTTTTGGGTTGTTTTGAGGGAGTAAATCAAAGCTTGAAGTCAGACAACAATGCAGATTTGATGGGACAACGCAGTTCTCAGGGGAGCAGCGAATTCACAACAATTGTGCAGATTTGATAGGACAACGCAGTTCTCAGGGGAGCAACGAATTCACAGGAGTTGGTCACTTTTGTATTGATCACGTGAGGCTTGTAGCTTGCCTTGTGCAAGCCCAGGTGCACCTCATCCAACATCTATTGTACTCCAGCATATTTGTTCATGAAAAATGAGCCAGTTGGGTGTTTGATGTGAAATTTTTGTTCATGTGTTCATTACTGAATCAAATTTTATTGTGAATTTTATTACATGTCTTTGTTATCGCTGCAAATCTTCCATTAGGAATATTACAGTCTGCTACTCACTACCTGAACCTGAAGGTCAACTCCCTCTGTTTGCTCAACCTTCGGAGCCTCCCTCTCCTTGTTCTCTATGACTACAATGCTTCTTTCCATTGCTCCTATGTTGAGTCCTTCTAGCACAGTTGTGGGCTTGTCTCAGTCCTTTGAGACACCCACTTAAATTTGATGCCAATCCCCTGACTGGTACCTCCCCCTCTCCCTCTAAGGGTTGACCTCTGCCAATCATTCTAACAAGCTCTACAAGTATTGTCCTTCAAACCTTGCTCTGTCAACTAAACCCTATCGACATTCATAGCCTGTCACGGAAAATCCCCCGCCCAACAACTCCTTGATTCCTATTGCATCTCGCAATTACTCTATCATGGCCACCATAGCATTCTACCTGCAACACAATCCTCAACATTACTTTGTGGCACTACCTATCGCAATTTCTCCTCGTTGCCAATCGTTGTCTTCCTTAGCGATCTGAGGACTATCCTCTTCCACCTAACTTGATATTTAACGATTGTACACAACTAAATTGCTCCTACACACTACATTTTATGCCCTGTACTCTGCCCACAACCTGAATAATTGCTTTAGCAACTCTAGCTACTGCCGATCTAGCCCCCATCTCCAGCCCCTCTACATGTCACCCACCTCTGCAGACTAACCCGCAACCCTCTCGTGGCTATTCCCTATGCAAGTCGACAACTACTTGAGCTCAGTTTTCCACATGTTGTCGGCCCCATGCTATTGTCGTCACAATACTAGCGGTCACTGGTTTCAATTGTCATTTATCTCAGCCCTGAAATGCTCTATGTGTGACATTTCCCCCACGTTGTCCAACCGAATCTACAAGTGCCCTTTGGCTGGTATTTTGACTAATCCTTTCATGCCATGTTTAGGCCCCTTGCGACCCACTCTAACTTTTCTTCCACCTCCTTTACAACTCGCATCATTCACCACTATTGTTTGTGCACCCTTATCCGACTACACAACATTCTTTGTTCATCAACAAGCACTGGCCAGACCCACATCTCATCTGTCGATAATCCCATGCTCACAACCTCACACACCTACTTACACACTTCTCTGCCACTCTTCTCAGTTTGCGACAATAGACATCGTGATGGAGGGGCATCCGTAAATTCAATTGACTAAGGTCAAAATCTTTTATCAAAGGACTTGGTTCCTCAATGTGTGGATTGTTAGGATAGAATTTGTTTTATTATGTCAAGAATGACCCATACGATCCTATCATTGAGAATCTGGACCGGCACTATGTATTCATATAATTATTGGATTAATGCGAATCAAAGTGTGGAGTGGCAAGAATGGATTTTCTAATAAAACCTATGTAACAGTCCTTCTGCAATCTCTTGTGCTAATTTCGTTATCGTATATATATAATAAACATTGCAGGGGTTTGTGTTATGTCGCGCTTCACTTTGGTCTTTGTTAAAATTGGCAACTAGGGCCAAACTCCATGTGGGTCAGATTATTTATGGCAGCTGATATTTTTCTTGGATCCCTCTCATCGAGAGATGTAGGACTGATCTAAAGATCATCCGATTCCGATAAGTATTCATGGAGTTATGAATTTATTTGCATTATAAGACAATTCGTCAAGGTCAGCTAGCAACCAAATAAACCCCACATGTGCTCAACGTTTTAGTATAAATAAAGGTGGCCTTCAAGTCATTTCAACACACTTGGGATCTCTTCCTCTCTCTAATTGTCTTTTTGTTTTAGTAGGAGGAGAAATCTTAAGGAATAACATTTCCCTGATCCAAAGGGCAAAAAGCCGGCACTAACGGAAAAGCCGGAATTGCTGGAAAGGTCAGAAAAGCCGGAACTACCGGAAAAGTCGACACTGCCGGAAAAGCCAGAAATGCCAGAAAAGACGAAACTGTCGGAAAAGTCGGAAAAGCTGGAACTGCCAGAAAAACAGCGAAAGCTAGAAATGTTGGAAACGCAGGAACTGCCAAAAAAGCCAGAAAAGCCAGAAAAGCCAGAAATGTCGGAACTACCAGAACTGCCAGAAAAGTCGGAACTGTCAGAGAAGTTGGAACTGGCGGGACTGTCGGAACTGCCAGGAACAACCAGAACTGCGGGAACTACCGGGAACAGCCCGAACAGCCAGAACTGCCGAGAACTGCCGAAAAGCCGGAGCATATGTCTCCGAAGGAGAGCAGCATGCAAGGGACAACTAGCTAACATTTGGACAGTTGTATGGTACTTAGCAGCAAATACACCAAGCATCAATGTTACAGCTAGCATGCAAGGGACAACTAGCATGCAACAACAAGCATGGTAAGGACAACAAGCATGCTAGGGACAACAAGCAAGCAAGGTGCAGTCAACACATAGGTCAGGATGGCAACATGGTGCAGCAATGGCACATAATGCAGTACAGTGATGGGTACAGTCATGATTAATGAAGCGTGATGAGATGCAGCATAGTGATGATGGGTGCAGCGCGGTAAGGTGCAGTATGATGATGAAATGCAGCACAACGATAGGTGAAGGAGTCACCTTAGAGAATCAGTTGAAGCAGCGTGTCTTCAATTGATCTCATGTATCATCTTCTTAGAGATGATCTATGCTCTTATCTAGATAAGTCAAAGTGTTGATTTCTATTGTAAATGTACTATCTTGCTCTCTCTCTGTTGAACTATTGAAGAACATATAAGAAGAATTGATCAAGGGTTCCCCATATTGGGGTTTGTCCCTGGCTAGCGCCACATCTTGTGTCCTCTTGTCTTGGCTTGTCTTCTGCGATTTATGTTTATGTTCTATCTGCAGTTTACTTTAATGTTGATGTGATTGCTAATATGGAAAAGATATTGAGCTAACTATGAAAATTGAAATAAATTGCTCTAAGCATAGAACATACCTAAAATTAACAGTCTTTGTAACCAGAGACAAAGTAAACTAGAGGTTTGTTTTTAGACTACACAAGTGGGAGGTTTGTAGAAGTGATGAAGGACCTTTAAAAGCCTCAACAAAACACTTAGTTTTTCTTAAAGTTTCGACGCGAGTCCATTATTTTACTAAGGTCGGGAGACGAAACTAAGATTCTTTCAGGACAATCCCTTCAATTGACATGTATTGGGGTCACATGTCCTGGAGGGTCTTCCTCGAAAGATCGAAGGGAGAGCACATAAGGGAACAACTGAGATGACTGGGCGTTGGGCTTACGTGTGAAGGCTAGCCAGTACAGAGAGTGTCAGGGTGGCGTGGAAGCCTTTTGTGTGGAACAAGCAGAGTAAAGTGGGATCACAAGTGTTGTTGACTCCTCCCGAAAGGCAAAGGCTTGCACGCGTTTTAAAAAGGGCCATGGACAACAACTAACAAGAGCCAGGAACGACAGTTGACGGGGATAATTCTTGTTCCCCAGAGTCTATCTCTTGGAGCATTCCCTTTGCACGCACTTTGGGACAAGTCGAGGTGACATAACCCTAGGAGGACATGTCCCAGCGGATAAAAGGGTTGTGCAGGACCCAAGGCCTTGTGGTGTGGTCAAGTTGCATTAAGCGGGAGGAAAGTGTAAGGCGTCGAGAGCTATAGAGTGGGCTGTGCTAATGGATTAATGTATAAAGCTTGGTCTCGGCGGCTGTAACAAAAGGCTTGAGCCTAATGGTTTTAATACAAAGTAAGCTTCCCCTTTTCCTTGGTTATATATATATAAGAATTGGCTTCGGTGGCTATTTAAAATAATCTCGGCTGTTGTGGTTCTAGATTTAGAAAAATTGGGGAAAAGCAATTGCAACCTACCAACACAGTAATTTTTTAAAGTTAAGGCCTACATCAATTGGTATCAGAGCATATCCTGCATTTTCTCCTGGAACAATTAGTTGACTGTGGTGCACAGAGTTGTAGGAGGTTCCAGAGGAGGCCAGAGAGGACAAAGGTTTGTGGCTAACACTAAGGTGATGTGAGTTATGCAGCGATTGGAAGAAATAATGGCAGCCATGGAAACTAGTAAGCAAAGAGAACCTGAAGTTTGAGATGTAAGCGAGGAAGAAGAAGCAATTGAAGAGCCTGTAGAAGCCAAAACATTGAAGGCATTTTTAGGATCTGTCACAAGGGAAACGCTTGATATATCTTCTTACATTGGGAGAAGGAATCCAAAGGAGCTCATAGATTGGATTGCGTAGATGGATAAGTTCTTTGAATATGAGGAGATGGATGAAGAGAAGAAAGTCAAGTTTGTTGTTACCAAATTGAAGGGACATGCAGCTTTATAGTGGGATGGTGTACTAGCTGAAAGGAGAAGGAAGAATAAGCAGAAGATTAAGAGCTCGAATAGAATGGTCATGAAGCTCAGAGGCAAGTTTTTGCCAAAGGATTATTAGCTCACTTTATTTAGGCAGATGCAAAATCTCAAACAGAGATTGATGACTATGAGGGAGTTCACAGAAGAGTTCTATAAGGTGAACATCAAGGTTGAATATGTGGAGGAGTCTACAAAGAAGACGGCCAGATATATTAATGGTCTCAAGTCGGATATCCAAGACGAAATCAATGTCTTATAGCCCTGAACAGCGGAAGAAGCATATCAATTAGCTTTTAAGGTTGAGGAGAAGCTTGCAAGGAAGCAATCTAGTAAAGCAAAAAGTATTGCTAGAGCAAGAGGACAAAAGTCAAGCAAAGGAAGATCTATAGCATAGAAGGAAGGAGCTAGTAGCTCAAGTCCACAATGTCAGGAAGAGGAAGATTCTGAAGGTCAAAGATCATTTTCCAAAGGGCAAGGAAGAGGTAGAGGAAGACAGATTTGTTGTTATGGCAAGCTTGGACATATGGCATATGAATGTCCAGAAAACAGAGATGCGGACCAAAGAAGTGGTGTTGCTGCCCTAGAAGAAGAATGAGAGCCAAAGGTATAGGAGGTAGAGAATGGACTAGAGACAGGAGTCTCTATTGCTTAATAAAGTGTTGTTGAAACCAGAGAACTGAATAAGATCACAATCAAGTACAGATTTCCTTTACCTTGCATAGATGAGTTGTTGGGTTGTTTGAGTGGTGTTAGTTGTTTCTCTAAGATTGATCTAAAGAGTGGGTACCATCAAATCAGGATTAGAAAGGGAGATGAGTAGAAGATGTCCTTTAAGACCAATGATGGGTTGTATGAATGGCTAGTCATGCCATTTGGGTTGTCAAATGCACCCATCACCTTTATGACATTGATGAACGAGGTGTTAAAGGAGTTTACAAGGACAATTATGATTGTATATTTAGATGACATTTTGGTTTACAACCAGTCCAAGAATAGCACTTGAGGCATTTGAGGTATGTGTTAGAGAAACTACAGCAAGAGAAATTGCTCAGCAATTTGAAGAAATGATCATTCCTAAACGCATAGCTTGTGTACTTGGGCATTGTCATATCCAAGGATGGTTTAAAGATGGATCTTGAGAAGGTAAGAGCTATTGTTGATTGGCCCTCTCCCAAAAGCATTTTTTGAAGTTAGAAGTTTTGATAAATTGGCAAATTTTTATAGGAAGTTCATCAGAAATTTCAACTAGATGAGTGCTCCAATTGTAGAGAGCATAAAGAAAGAAAAATAACCATTCTAGTGGACTATTTATTAAAATATGGGTACCAAAGGACAAGTGGTTCCTTAAGGCTTTGATATTTGGAGGGAAAAGTGTCCAAATTTATTTGTACTTTTCTCCTAAAGTGACTTTATAAGTGGTAAAGTCAATTTAGTTTAAAAGTGACTTTATAAGTGGTAACTTACATTCTAATTTAAAAGTAACTTTATAAGTGGTAAAGTTACATTCTAATTTCAAGGTGACTTTATTAAAGTCAATGAAGAATTAGAAAGTGAAAAAGTGACTATGGAAATAAAAGGCTAAGTGGGTCTTTATTTAAGTGGGTGAGTTAAAAATAGGATGTGAAAATTAAATGCACATTTATTCTCGTCCTTAGATCTAAATGAATCTCAGTGATTAGATCTTAGCGTAACCCAAAAGGTCATTTAGAGACTAAAAGGAGAAGAGAAGAGAAAAAGATCAATTCATTCTTTCATGAGCATTTGAGATAAACAGAAAAGAGAGTAAGGAGAAAATTTATGAACAGTGAGGAAGTGAAGGAGAGAAGCAAGAAGACATTTCAGCTAATCTGGGCAGTAGCATTTATTGGCATGCATCTCAAGGCAAAACCGTACAGCAGGAGAAAGGCACAGAAATCAAGGAAGAGGAACAGCAACAAGGGCATGAATTTCGAGGCAAATTTTGGCACGATTTTCAAAGCCACTGTACTATTGAAATCCATATGGTTTGTACAATCCGTACATCATGTCATGGGCACGTTTTTCGAGGCAAGCCGTACAACATTTAATGTTGTTTTATTGTTGGAAATTTCCTATTTTGGCTATTTGTTGATTGGCACAATTTTCGAGGTGGAGTTCAAGCACAGAAATCGAGACAAGTCGTAATTTGTGGTTGTTGGAATTTTTACTGTGTATTTTAGTTTCTCTGTAAAAGAATTTTCAAAAATAAAGAAGAGCTCTCAAAACTGGTTTTCCCCAAGAGTTGTATGGGATTCTTCCAGGGTCACATTGACCAAAAATCACTATGTTATTTTCTGTGTGTGGCTATCAAAATTTTGTTTTGTTTTATTTCTGCAATTTCAGCAGTTGTGAAATCACTAAATTTGTGTTTCCAAAAAATATTGTCATTTCTAGTTTTTAGAATTTTTATCATGCTTGGATTTAAAACTAAATGCATGGAGTGATAAGGAAAACTGATAACCAGAGTGAGTGTTGATATTTCTTCATGGTATCGGAGCTTGGTTGGCTGAAAAGTGCATTTTGGGACAGCAAAGTGAAAATTACAGCAAGCGATTTTTACATAGAAAACAGAAACCTTTACCACAAATTTCAAAATTTCAGTTTGGTAGGACAATGAAACATGTCTTTGGGTTTGAGAGTGGAAGATAAGTTGGATGGGCAGAACAACTACAATGCATGGAAAGAGAGAAACCATAGCATCTTCGAGGAAGCAGAAGTCTGAGGCATTATGGTAAATATGACACAGAACCTAGTAGTAGTACCTGCTGACCTTGTACAGTTGGAAGAGTTTAACAAAAAAATGCTAAGACAAAAAGATTGATTTTGGAAGGAATCAAAGATCATTTCATTCCTCATGTGAGACGAAAGACTTATGCACATGAGATGTAGATAGCCTTGGCCAGTCTTTACCAAAGCTCAAATGAAAACAAAAAAATGGTCCTAAAGGAGAAACTAAAGGCCATTAAAATGGCTAAGACTGACAGTGCTACAACATACCTCACAAAGATCACTTCAGTTAGAAATGAGTTGGCAGCCATAGATGAGATCATTGCACACACTGAGTTGGTGAGGATTGCTTTGAATGGTCTTCCCAAGACTTGGGAGAATTTTGTGGATGGTATTTTTGCATGGGAAAACCTTCCCGATTGGAAGAGGTTGTCGGATGATTGCATTCAGAATGAGATCAGAAAGAACCATCTTGGGGCAGCCAAACAGGTGGAGGAGAATGACAATGTGGCATTGTTAGCAAGAGGCAAGAAGGGCAAAGCGAAGAAGCAAGCTTCCAACAATGGAGGCAATGGAAAAGGCAAAGGCAAGCAGCAAAACAAGGAGAAGGACTATTCCAAAGTCAAATGTTTGAATTGTCAAGAGTTGGGACACTACGTTGTTGTGTGTCCAGAGAAGAAGAACAAGAAAGGGAGAGAAAAACCGATGCCAGCTTCTGCAAAGATAGAGAGCTTCTCAAAGAGCTTTGATCGGGAGTTTGGGTTCATAGCTTGTGAAGCCAAAGCGTAGACCATATAGGTTCAAAGGGAGTGTGCATTCCCCGCTACTAATAGAGAATCTTCTAGCATTTGGTATGTTGACAATGGCGCTTCCCGCCACATGACAGGAGTCAGAGAGTACTTCTCAGAGCTTTCAGAGGATGATACTGATATGGAGGTAGTACTTGGTGATGACAGCATGGTTAGAGCAATCAGTGTGGGGACACTGACATTTGATAGGGGACCCAAACATCCCTTGAAAGTGTCAGATGTTCTATATGTGCCTGGAATGAAGAAAAACCTAATATCCGTCTTAGCACTTGAGGACAAAGGGTATGATGTGTTTTTCAGCAGAGGGCAGGTGCTTATATATCCTAGGGGAACTCCAGCTTCTTCAACTAGAGTGATTGGTGTGCGCCATGCCAAGGTGTACAAGTTCTCATTCTAGCCCCTGATGGCATTGAGTAATAGCACCTGAGACAGGACCACCAGCAGATCTAGCAGTTCAGAGTTGTGTGAGATTTGGCACCGCAGGATGGGGCACATGTATCATGGGGCCTTGAGTACATTGTGGTAGATCACCACCAGTGTGCCAGATTTCAATTCTGATCACCTATGTGTATTCAAAGGATGTGCTATGGGGAAGTTTGCCAGATCCCCTTTTCCCAGTAGTGACAGCAGAGAGACCGGGATCCTTGACTTGATTCATACCAATGTAAGTGGTCAGATGTCTCATGCATCCTTGAGTAGCTATGAGTACTATGTTTTTTTCATTGATGACCACTCCAAGAAGACCTGGATTTATTTCTTAAAGACCATGAGTGAGGTCTTCAAGCAGTTTCAAGAGTTCAAAGTTATTATGGAGACCCAGACAGGTAGGAAGATCAAGTTCCTCAGGTCGGACAATGGAGGGGAGTATACCCTTGGTGAGTTTGTTGATTTTTGTGCTGAGGCGGGCATTAGGAGGGAGTTCACAGTTCCTTACAACCCACAGCAAAAACAGGTTGCAAAGAGGAAGAACAGATCCATTGTAGGGGCTGCCAAAGCCATGCTTCATGATCAGGGCTTACCTTTATTTTTGTGGGCAGAGGCCTACAACACTGCTATGTACTTGCAGAACAGGAGTCCACATCGTGCCTTGGGAAATGTGACTCTAGAGGAGGCTTTTTCTATGAAGAAGCTTGATGTTGGGCACTTTCGTATCTTTGGGTGACTTACATATTCCTATGTCCCCAAGGAGAAGAGGACCAAGCTAGAGCCCATTGTAGACAAGGGCATCTTTGTGGATTATAGCGAGACCTCGAAAGCTTATCGGATTTATATTCCTACGCAGAGGAAAGTGGTTGTCAGGCGGGATGTGAAGTTCGAGGAGGAGAGAGCTTTCAGGAGGTCACGGGAGTTAGAGTATTCAGAGTCACCAGACCCTCAGGAGCAATTGATTCAGTCACAGGGATCCAGTGGTCAGGGATCAAGAGGTACATCGATTACAGTGCCAGGTCCATTAGTGAGTAGTGACTCTCAAAGTCAAGTGGGTGGTTCTTCGGGCAGCATGCAAGTGAGTCCACAGAGCACTTCACAGGGTAGTCCACTAGTGGACAATTTGCACGGTACTTCAACATCTACAGGCACAGATTCAGGCATGAGGTTAGTTGGCAGGTCTTCAGGAGTTCAGGCTTCTGATGATGATGAGGATTCTTTCACTCTTGTGGGACAAGTATGCTCAAGGAAGAGGAAGCCCAAGTGGCTTCAAGATACCTTGCACGAGGCCAAATCAATTGTTGGGCCAAAGAGACAGGTTAGTGAGAGTAAACCACCTGAGCGGTTCGGTAGTTACATGGCACTGGTAACAAGCATTGTTGACTCCGAGCCTTCTAGTTATGAGGAGGCAGCCAGCCAGCAGGTCTGGAGAGAGGCCATGATGGAGGAGTATTCTTCTATTATGAAGAACGATGTTTGGGAGGTAATGCTGAGGCCTAAAGGTAAATCAGTTGTCACTTCCAAATGGCTCTACAAGATAAAGCATGTTGCAGATGACAGCATCGAGAAGTTCAAGGCTCGATTTGTGGCGAGAGGGTTCTCGCAGGTAAAGGGAGTTGAATATGAGGAGACCTTTGCTCCCATAGCTCGGTATACATCTATTCGCTCCATTATATCGATTGCAGGAGAGATGGGTTGGAAAATCCACCAGATGGATGTGAAGACCGCATTTCTCAATGGCTTCATTCAGGAGGAGGTTTATATGGAGCAGTCGCAGGGCTTTGAGGTGCATGGGAAGGAGTCCCATGTATGCAGATTGAAAAAGGCACTCTATGACCCGAAGCAAGCTCCTAGAGCTTGGTACTCTAGGATTGGTACATACATGCAGCAGTTGGGTTTCACAAAGGTGAGGCTAATCCGAACCTATACTTCATTGTGGTGGGTGAGGAGCCTCTCATTTTGGTGTTATATGTTGATGACTTGATCATCACTGGTGCAGAGAGACTCATTGAGGGCTACAAGAGAGATCTTGCTTCAGAGTTTGAAATGAAGGATATGGGCTTGATGCATTATTTTTTGGGATTGGAGGTGTGGCAGAAGGAGGGGCATTTCTTCTTGGGACAAGGGTCGTACATTGTGGATATTCTTAGAAGATTTCACATGGAGCACTGCAAACCCATGTCTACACCTATGATCACTAACTACAAGAAGTTCACGCTTCTGATTCCGAGTTGGTGGATCCTACTCTATACAGACAGCTAATTGGTAAATTGATGTATTTGGTCAACAATCGACCGGATATATGTTTTGCAGTTAACACTATGAGTTTGTTCATGTGTGAGCCCAGGAGAGTGCATTGAGTGGCTGCAAAACACATTCTTCGTTACTTGCAGGGGACGGTGGATTTTGGTATGGATTATAAACAGGGTGATGGAGTGAGACTGGAAGGGTACACAGACTCAGATTGGGCAAGTTGTGCTTCAGATAGGAAAAGTAATTTCAAGTGTTGTTTTGGGTTGGGTTCGGCAGTTGTGTCATGGATTAGCCGAGAACAGCAATCAGTTGCATTGAGTTCAGCTGAGGCAAAGTATATGGCTGCTAGTTTGGCTAGTTGTGAGGCCATATGGCTTCGCAAGATGTTTGGTCTATTTGGTCAGGCATTGAGACCTTCAGTAATTTACTGTGATAATCAGAGTTGCATAAAACTCACGGAGAATCCAGTTTTTCATGACAGAGCAAAGCATATTGAGATCAAGTTTCACTTCATTAGAGACAATGTCCAAAAGGGAGCTGTCAAGCTTGAGTACGTTTCCACAAATGAGTAGGTAGCAGATATTTTCACCATATCCTTACTGTTGACTACTGGAGTAGCACCTGATGATTATGTGAAGACTCCATGCCCAAGGATGATCCAGAGGACACTTGTACCATCAAATGTCATCAGTCAACAGAGTTTTTTAACTCTCCTTCTATCTTCTCATCATCTTTCTTCTTTGTACCCAGATTCCACACCCTGCGGGGAATTGTAAATAGTGATGCTAGTATGATGATTTTCTTGAATTTGTAACAGGCCTAGGATGTGGGACTCGATCAGCAAACGAGTACACCTTGGAGTGTTTTTTTTATCCGGTTAATTATCCCTTCTTTTTCAGAGGCGGATAATTCTCTGGATTTTTTTCACTCATTTTTACCCCAAAGCAGAGGTGACGGTTTGAAGATTGAGCCCCTAACCCATCTTAGTGTCTAGGGTCG
>APFE030440672.1:0-69104 GCA_000404065.3 Pinus taeda | reverse complement strand
AGCCGCGGGAGACAGGCTTAAACAGAGGGATCGGGGATCAGAGTGACAGCCCCCGGTCTGAGCGTTGTCGTGCCAATCCGCGCGACAACACTTACCATGGGGCAAGCATGTCTACTTCAGAGACAAGATGGGAGTGGTGAGGAACACTTTCCTTGGTAAGAGGGAGTGTTAAAATCTGAGTACCAAAGGACAAGTGGTCCCCTAAGGCTTTGGTCTTTGGCTTAGGGAAAAGTGTCCAAATTTATTTGTACTTTTCTCCTAAAGTGACTTTATAAGTGGTAAAGTCAATTTAATTTAAAAGTGACTTTATAAGTGGTCAAGTTACATTCTAATTTAAAATTGACTTTATAAATGCTAAAGTTGCCCACGGGGCTTTAGATTGACGGTGAATGGGTGCACTGTTAAGGCACTCCTTGCAATAGGTCACTGGTTCAAATCCCCCATGGGTGCTTACCAACCAAAAAAAAGACTTTATAAGTGGTAAAGTTACATTCTAATTTAAAGGTGACTTTATTAAAGTCAACAAAGAATTAGAAAGTGAAAAAGTGACTATGGAAATAAAAGGCTAAGTGAGTCTTTATTTAAGTGGGTGAGTTAAAAAATAGAAAGTGAGAATTAAATGCACATTTATTCTCATCCCTAGATCTAAATTAATCTCAACCATTAGATCTTAGGGTAACCCAAAAGGTCATTTAGAGAGTAAAAGGAGAAGAGGAGAAACAGATCAATTCACTCTTTCATGAGCATTTGAGAGAAAGAGAAGAGAGAACAAGGAGAAAATTTCTGAGCAGTGAGAAAGTGAAGGAGAACAGCGAGAAGACATTTCAGCAAATCTGAGCAGTAGCATTTATTGGCACACATCCCAAGGCAAATCGTACAGCAGAAGAAAGGCACAAAACTCGAGGAAGAGGGACAGCAGCAAGGGCACAAATTTCGAGGAAGATTTGGGCACGATTTTAGACGCAATCGTACTGCTGAAATCCGTACGGTCCATAGAGTCCATAAAGCAAGTTTTGGGCATGTTTTTTGAAGCAATTGTACAACATTTAATGTTGTTTTATTGCTAGAAAATTTTTGTTTTGGCTGTTCACTGATTGGCACAATTTTCGAGGTGGAGTTCAAGCTCGGAATTCGATATAAGTTGTAATTTGTGGTTGCTAGAATTTTTACTGCGTATTTCAATTTCTCTGTAAAAGCATTTTCAGAAATAAAGAAGAGCTCTCAAACTGACTTTCCCCAAGAGTTGTAGGGTGTTTTTCCAAGGTCACATTGACCAAAAATCACTGTGTTATTTTCTATGTGGCTGTCATAATTTTGCTCAGTTTTATTTCTGCAATTTAACAGTTGTGAAATCTCTAAATTTGTGTTTTCAAAAAATATTGTCATTTCGAGTTTTTAAAATTTTTATCATGCTTGGATATAAAAACTAAATGCATGGAGTGATAAAGAAAACTGATAACTGGAGTGGGGGTTGAATTTCTTCACTGTTGAAGCATAGAAAGGCTTTCAGTAGAAGATCACAGAATAGCCTGTGTTGATCTTGCCATATTTTAGTAAACCTTTTCAAGCAAAGTGTTATGCTAGTGGAGAAGGGATTGGCACTATGTTGAATCAGGAGGATAAGCTCATAGCCTATTTTAGTGAGAAATTGAACGAGTCCAGAAGGAAGTATACTTCTTATGATAAGGAGTTTTATGTTGGGGTACAAGCTTTAAATAAATGGAGGCATTGTTTAATCTCTAAAGAATTTGTTGCGTATATAGATAATCATGCCCTACAACACATTACACAACAACCGAAATTGAGTCAAAATCATGTCAAATTGATTGAATATCTCCAAAATTTCACTTTTGTTTTGAAGCATATTAGTGGCCAACCTAATAGAATTGTTGATGCATTAAGTAGAAGGAATTTGATTATGCAAGAAAGTGAGTCCAGATCATGGGTTTCGACTTCATGAAGGAACTATACGAGGACAATGCAAATTTCAAAGAAGCTTACAAAGCTTGTAAAAACCCAACGATCCAATATAGGAATTTGTGGCTTGATTACATACTTCAAGAAGGATTATTGTTCAAAAACAATCATCTATGTGTTCCAAAATGTTCGATGAGGCAAAATTTGATCAAAGAAAAACATAGTGAAGGTTTTGTTGGACACTTTGGCCATGATAAGACTTATGACCAGCTGAAGCATTTTTACTATTGGCCAAAGATGAGGAGAGATGTGTATAAGTTTGTGAGCAATTGTAAAATTTTCCAGCATACAAAGGGAAAGAGTCAAAATACAAGATTGTATACACCGTTACCAACTCCAAACAAACCATGGGATTCAATAAGCACGAATTTCGTGTTGGGTTTGCCAAAGACTCAAAAGGGTAATGATGCAATTTTTGTTGTAGTGGACAGATTTCCAAAAATGGCCCATTTCATCCCTTGTTTTAAAACCAGTGATGCTACCCATGTTGCTAGCTTATTCTTCAAAGAAGTGGTGAGAATGCATGGAGTGCCCAAGAGCATTGTGTCAAATAGGGATACCAGATTCTTGGGGAATTTCTAGAGGACTTTATGGAATTAGCTTGGAATTGAGTTGAATTTTAGTTCATCCTATCACCCTCAGACCGATGGACAAACGAAATTAATTAATAGAAGTTTGGGGAATATCTTGAAAAGCTTGGTTGGAGACCATCCCAAGCAGTGGGATCAGGTACATCCCCAGTTGAATTTGCCTATAATTATTCTCCAAACAGAAGCATCGACCAAAGTCCTTTTCAGATTATGTATGGGATGCATCTGAGAGGAGTGCATGAACTTAGAAACTTGGGGAGAGCAGAGCAAAGAAGTGCAGCGGGAGAAGACTTTGTTATAGTTATGCAAGAAATCCATGAGCAATTCAAACAAAGATTACAAGAAAGCAACCTTAAATATAAGACCAAAGCAGATCTCAAGAGGAGAGAGCAGGGCTTTGAAGTGGGAAACTTAGTATTGGCACATTAAGGAAAGAAAGATTTCCTAAAGGAGAGTACAATAAACTAAAATTAAAGAAAATTGGTCCTTGTAAGATCCTTAGGAAATTTTCAGCAAATGCTTATGAGATAGAGTTGCCACTGGGGATTGGCATCTCTCCCATCTTCAATGTTGCCGAACTATACAAGTATTAGCCAGGAGAAGAGGTAGATACAATAGAGGACAAAGGATAGCAACAAATTCAATGGCAAAGCAGTTACCAACACCAGAGCCTTTGCAACTAGAGAGGATTTTAGATAAGAGATTGATTAAGAAGATCAAGGGCAAGGAATAGTATGAGTATTTGTGATGGGCCTCGAAAATGCCCATGTTTTCATCATGCAATATAACCATTCATACCCTAAAACCCTAGGTCTTTAACCCATTTCGTACCCTAATTCCATCAACTTGCCGCCAAATGACATTTTATGTCTTGTGGTTGAATATCATTAGTTTTCTTAGATTTTATATGATTAAAGATGATTATGACATGATTTACTAATGACGGTTTCGCTAAGCTCATTTTCACAGGGTTTTATCACCAAGTTTCTGCACAAGCCAGTGGAGTGTATAAATGGCCAATTTGGGGCTTTTGACACTTTCAGTATGCTTCCGGAGAAACCGCGAGAGGTTATTGTCAAAAATGATGTTGTAATACCTTTCCACAACTTGGATTGCACCCAGGTCACTCATGTGAGTTTCTAGAAGGAAATTCATAAATTTGCCCAAATCTGCAATAATTTTCAGACTGCCAACTTCCGCCTCGATTTCCGTGCAGACGAAAACGAACTAAGAAAATCTGGTGCATGGGTTTTGGTCGAGTACAGCCAATTTACTAAATCTAAAACAGTTTTCTAACATTCCTTATGGTTTGGGAGATATGCGGAGTTCTCTGAGGCCAATTTATAAAAAAATCCCCAGATTTGTACTTAACAGTCAAATTCAAAATTGCCTATTTTTATGCCACAATTACAGTTTGATAAGTTCATGTCCTCCACCCCTGCATTGATCAACATCAACAACCACCATTGGCTATTTGAATGCCATCTAGAGAATTCAAACAGGGCATGAATTTGTTTGTAATTAATCTACAGCATGTATAAAAGCATAGGAAAAGGAGGCAGCTCTCAAACATGGAAGTAATTGTTGTGTATTTCATGACTCGTTTTCAATTGAAGATATTGATAATGCTCTTGCTCTGAATTTCGATTGAATGCGTTGATGGAGTGTTGATGTTAATACGTCGATTGTGTTCGAAATTGTTTCTTTACTGTAAGTTTATCTAGCTCCCAGGTGTGGTCGAGCCCACCCATCTGGGTTTGCTTTGTATATTGCAGGATAGAAACACTGTGCGACTAGTCACGGCTAGTCTTACCTTCATTATGAATTGGTTTGATTTGGTTTGTTGCATATGAACTGCATTAATTTGGTTGTTTAAAAGAGTGTAGATGCATTGATATCTTTAATTCCTGTGTTTCCATAATTAACAGTTGAACCCTTGTGTGATCCTTGCTTTGATTTCAGAACACGTTATGATTTCTATCGCATCGATTTATTATCATTCGAGAAGTGCTACATGATCATCTAATGAATGAGACGAATCATCTATACATTTGAGAAGCGCTGATACTTAACTCTATTTAGTGAATTCAAACTAATTCGAATGAGATTTGTCTCACCATCGAACCGTTCTTCATTCCCTCAGGCACTAAATCAGATTGACTCTTTACTTGAATTGTTTTATTGGCAATACCACATAAAAATTCTCAATGATCGTTTAAACGTTGTAATACCTTTGGTCTAGTTTCAAGTTATTTAGATTGAAGATTGTTGTTATGAATGTTGGATAGTTTATTATCCCTAAGCGTTGCTTCAACTGATAAATAGACTCTTGGATTGATTAGTAGGTTGTGTGGATTGAACGAAGAATGCAAAAGAACAGTTTGGATGATTAGTTGTTAAATGCAACTTCGTTAGTTTAGTTAGATAAATGGTTTCCCCTGTTTTGTGTGATGATCGATTTCATTAGTTTATTTGGATAAATGCTTTCCCCTGTTTTGTAGAGTGCTTGATTACATTTCTCATAATTAGATATCAATTAGATTTTGACAGCAGTGTATTGGTTATTTACAAGTGAAGATTGGTGTGATTACAGAGTAATTTAAAGTACAGTTTCCCCAGAATTCTTTGATTGGATTATTGTGCATTGAAGTAGACTAGATGCTTGAAGTTGTTCTCGTCATTATAATTAATTAGGATTTGTAAGTGGTTTGATTTCAAATACAAAATTGAGTTAGCAAGTTACAGAGTGAAACAGTGTTCAGTTCAGTACTTAACTTCAAAATCTTTTGTAGGAAGCAAATCAATTAAGTACAGATTGATTGTTTAAGCTAGAATTGGATTAATATTATCAGTAGTGAATCTTTATTTCCTTTGAGTGTGGATTGTAGGAATTAGAACTAGAAATTGAGTGATTGGATTGATTAAGTCTTGTGTGATTAGGCACCCATTCTCATAATTTGAAATTAGTTGTAAAGAGTCCAGTAGCCTATTAATTTCAAATTTCAGTCCTAGGTTTGTAAAGGTTTTTGGAAGTCTTTTAGATTAAATTTGAATGTTGAGTTTGCTTGTGTTAGCTAGATGTTTGATTTCTTTTAAGTTTGCAAGCATTAGTATATTTATTACCCAGTCGATCATTATAAGGAAACGTTAAAACTCTAACCTAGAACTGAATGAAAGAAGTGCAAGACAACTCGTGCTTACGAACCCGGATTGACAATTAAAGATTAGGAGGATTAATTATCGATTAAAACTCCCAACATTTTGGCGCCGTTGCCGAGGAAGTTGTCATTTCTTATTCAGGTAACCATTATTATCAGAGTTTCGAGATCTTGCAGGACTATCCCAGGGCGGAGAGAGTACGGTAAGACGTGAGTGAAGAGCCACGCATCCACTTTTGTTGGGGTTGCTCCAAAGTCTGACCAATCACTGCTTGTTATTGAGTTTCTATTTCCTTTATCTCTATGCATGGAAGTAGAAGTAGTTTGATTTCATTTCCGCATTTCATATAATTCGCAAAAGTTTGTAAATCTCACAAACATAGTAAGACACATCTACAGGAACCATAGTTAAGCCTCACAAGCAGCATAGGCCTTAGAATAGTCTAAAACACTCTGTGAGATATTTAATTTCTGAATTGGTTTGCTTTTAATAGATTAAATAGTATTCTGATTCGCTCTCAAGTGTGGTGAGCTTTACTTCAGTCAATATAGCTTTTAAATTCATCTTCAGATTCCAACCTTTAATTTTATATCATTTTGGGATGTTGTAAGAACCCCCATTACTAATATGTGTGTGGAGACAAGGACTATCAATCAACCAGATGGACTTGAAGATGATAAATATGAGGGACCTCTCACAAGCCCTAGCAGTTGTTGGGATCTTGACCTCTACCTCTCAGTTAGAGATTCTTGACAATAGTCAAGAACTTGTCCATTTCTCCACCACCACAAGAGGATTTGGAAGTCTCTTTTGATTTCCCTTACCAGTCGTCTAAGGAGACGGATGAATCATGCACTATAATCAATGGAGAACATCCAGTGGAACCTACGATCGAGGATTCTTGACATATATATCAGCAGATCCGGAATGTAATCAAGAGACTACTCACCCTACAGAGAACAATCAACATGACATGGAAGAAGAGGATGAGCAGCATGGGCCAAATCAAGAAATGGACCAAGAATACCATGATTACATCGAACATTGGTTCCGAAAAACAACTCAAGCGAGGCAGTATTCTCCTCTTCTAAAACTCTTGTTTTCATATCAAGTACATTTTATGGTTTTTCATGCTCGTGTACACTTCCAAGTTTACATGTTAAATCTGAGCATGAATATTTATTTGTACCTTCTCCGCACATGGCTTCATTGGAAGTACTCCTTCACTTGAAGGAGTTTATCTCCCTTTCTTCAGCAGAATAGGAAAGTTTGTATTGCAAATAAATAAATGAAAATAGTAAAGAGAAAATAAGTCCTTTTGTGAAAACCAGCTTGTCCGGCACAACTAGGCAAGGAATTTGCTTGAATACTAGGTAACTAGTGGGCAAAGTTCCCATTAATGTTTGTAAATTTGTATGAGTTATTCAAATCATGTATATTTCAAATCATTATGTCTTATACTTGTGTTGGTTGACGTGGGATCCCTTAAGGCCGACCTGCCAACAAACTTTGTCCCATCGACATCAGCAAATTATCTGGGACCAAGGCTAGGGTTAGATCAGGTACTTAGGAGCCTGCATGCCTTAATGGCAGGTATCCTTGTCATCTACAAAGGGAATACATCAATGTTTCTTGGTGGATGAATTCTACAGTCCATTCGACTTCGACAAATCTATTCATGGCTAGTAGAATGTACCTAGTGCCTTGATTCCCATTGACATCATAGGTGGGATATCTCGCATTGGTTAATGACTTCCTCAATGGTCGGTAATCCAATGATTCTTGCTTATGTTCGACATCAACACCATTTATTCACATAAGCAGGATTGCACACGGTGTGTAGCGGTTGAAGACTATACGGTTTTGTGGTCTCAGTACAAATTTGCAGCAGTGTGGACATTTGTAGCAGCATTTTCTTTTCCTGTAGCAGTCATCTTGTTTCAATAAAGGTTGCCATATAGCAGCTTGATCATCATTTGCAGCAGTCATCTTCCTTCTTTGTTTGGGGACATACAACTCCTCAGGCATGGGGGGCGAAGGGGACCTTCATTTTTCAGCCTCCTTTACTATCTCCAGTTCAACCTTCTTCAGCAAATCCATCCGCAACAGTCATTCAAATTCCTACTTTCAGCCGTGTTTCGGTTCATCTTCCACTTCATCTTACAACAACAAGTACATCAAAGGTAAAGGTAACCTGAGGTAAAGTTGGCTTAAGAATCTTTAATTCATTAGAGATCTAAGGAAGCTTTCATGATTAACCACCATGTATTCTATTCTCCATATACCTTTCATTTGCAAATTCCCCATTCATAATAAAATGCATGCTAATCTAATTAGGTCATAATCATGAAAAGAAAAGTATATTGGTTCATGTAAAAGAAAAGCAATAACTATAGTGTCGTCCCCTCCTACATTCGCACATATTATCAATTGAATGTATCCAATAGAGGATGAAATCATTGCTGCCATTCATAAAGAAAAAAAAATCCATAAGCATTGGCCTCACAAGAGTAGTGTATGCAACCACCTCACCTCATCCACTATCACCATCACCACCTCATCTCATCCACCATTTCCATTGTGCCCTATCATTTCATTCATCATCGCCTCCTACCATATCTATTGCTTATCCTCAATTTATATCGCCCTCAGAATTAAATCTATGGCAGTCAAAAAATTATGGTGTTGCTCAACAAGAACCAACACCCCAAATCTTCACACAGCAATACTCCACAAGAACTAACCCTGCGCAATGTAATGATGCCATAAGAACTTATATATAAGAAAAGTATTTATTTGCATGAGGACATGCAAAACCTCATGCATGGGGGGCTGATGGGCCTCGAAAATGCCCATGTTTTCATCATGCAATATCACCATTCATATCCTAAAACCCTAGGTCTTTAACCCGTTTCATACCCTTATTCCATCAACTTGCCACCAAATCACATTTTATGTCTTGTGGTTGAATATCATTAGTTTTCTTCTATTTTATATGATTAAAGATGATTATGCCATGATTTACTAATGACGGTTTCGCTAAGCTCATTTTCACAGCGTTTTATCGCCAAGATTCTGCACAAGCCAGTAGAGTACAGAAATGGCCAATTTGGGGCTTTTGACACTTTCAGCATGCTTTCGAAGAAACCGGGAGAGGTTATTGTCAAAAATGATGTTATAATACCTTCCCATAACTTGGATTGCACCCAGGTCACTCATGTGGGTCTCTAGAAGGAAATTCATAAATTTGCCCAAATCTGTAATAATTTTCGAACTGCCAACTTCCGCCTCGATTTCCGTGCAGATGAAAGCGAATTAAGAAAATATGGCACATGGGTTTTGGTCCCAGTATAGCCAATTTACTAACCCTAAAACAGTTTTCTAACATTCCTTGCGGTTTGGGAGATATACGGAGTTTTCTGAGGCCAATTTATAAAAAATGTCCAGATTTGTACTTAACAGTGAAATTCGGATTTGCCTATTTTATGCCACGGTTACGGTTTGATAAGTTCTTGTCCTCCATCCCTACATTGATCAACATAAACAACAATCATTAGCTATTTGAAGGCCATCTAGAGAATTCAAATAGGGCATGAATTTGTTTGTAATTAATCTACAACATGTATAAAAGCAGAGTAGCAAGCATAGGAAAAGGAGGCAACTCTCAAACATGGAAGTAATTGTCGTGTATTTCATTACTCATTTTCAATTGAAGATATTGATAATGCTCTTTCTCTGAATTTCGATTGAATGCAATGATGGAGTGTTGATGTTAATACGTTGATTGTGTTCAAAATCTTTTCTATACTGTAAGCTTATCTAGCTCCTAGGTGTGGTCAGGCCCACACATCTGGGTTTGCTTTGTATATTGCAGGATAGAAACACTGTGTGACTAGTCACAGTTAGTCTTACCTTCATTACGAATTGGTTTGATTTGGTTTGTTGCATATGAACCGCATTAATTCGGTTGTTTAAAAGAGTGTAGATGCATTGATATCTTTAATTCCTTTGTTTCCAGAATTAACAGTTGAACCCTTGTGTGATCCTTCCTTCGATTTAAGAACAACGTTATGATTTCTATCACATCAATTTATAATCATCCAAGAAGTGCTACATGATCATCTAGTGAATGAGACGAATCATCTATACATTTGAGAAGCGTTGATACTTAACTCTATTTATTGAATTCAACTAATTCGAACGAGGTTTGTCTCATCATCGAACTGTTCTTCATTCCCTCAGGCACTGGATCGGATTGACTCTTTACTTGAATTGTTTTACAAGCAATACCACATAAAAATTCTCGATGATCGTTTAAACGTTGTAATACCTTTGGTCTAGTTTCAGGTTATTTAGATTGAAGAGCGTTGTTATGAATGTTGGATAGTTTATTATCCCTTAGCTCTGCTTCAATTGATAAATAGACTCTTGGATTACTTAGTAGGTTGTGTGGATTGAACAAAGAATGCAAAAGAACGCTTTGGGTGATTAGTTGTTAAATGTAAATTCATTAGTTTAGTTAGATAAATGATTTCCCCTGTTTTGTGTGATGATCGATTTCATTAGTTTATTTGGATAAATGATTTCCCCTGTTTTGTAGAGTGCTTGATTACATTTCTCATAATTAGATATCAATCAGATTTTGACAGCAGTACATTGGTTATTTACAAGTGAAGATTGGTGTGATTACAGAGTAATTTAAAGTACAGTTTCCCTGGAATTGTTTGATTGGATCGCTGCGCATTGAAGTAGACAAGATACTTGAAGTTGTTCTTATCATTATATTTAATTAGGATTTGTAAGTGGTTTGATTTCAAATACAAAATTGAGTTAGCAAGTTACAGAGTGAAACAGAGTGTTCAATTCAATACTTAACTTCAAAATATTTGGTAGGGAACAAGTCAATTAAGTACAAATTGATTGTTTAAGCTAGAAATGGATTGCTCTTATCAATAGTGAATCTTTATTTCCTTTGAGTGTGGATTGTAGGAATTAGAACTAGAACTTGAGTGATTGGATTGATTACGTCTTGTGTGATTAGATACCCATTCTCATACTTTGAAATTAGTGGTAAAGAGTCTAGTAGCCTGTTAAGTTCAGATTTCAGTCCTAGGTTTGTAAAGGTTTTTGGAAGTCTTTTAGATTAAATTTGATTGTTGAGTTTGCTTGTGTTAGCTAGATGTTTGATTTCTTTTAAGTTTACAAGCATTAGTATATTTATTACCCAGCCGATCATTATAAGGAAATGTTAAAATTTTGACCTAGAACTGAATGAAGGAAGCGCAAGACAACTCGTGATTACGAACCTGGATTGACAATTAAATATTAGGAGGATTAATTATCTATTAAAACTCCAAACAATTTGGTCAAGTGGAAGGACCATCCAGTAGCTAATGAAACTTGGATCACTGCCACATTATTACAGAAAAATGGCAGAACCGTTGAAGAGCTCATGGGCAGGAGCCCATGAATTCTTTGTTCCTTGGGAGTATGATGCATGGGCATCCATAAAATTCAACTGACTGAGAGGTCAAAGTATTTTACCAAAGGAGTTGGTTCCCCAATGTGTGGATTGTTAGGATATAGTTTGTTCTTAATTGCCATGTAACTCATTATATTTAGCTAATTGTTGTGATTTGTTTTATTATGCCAAGAATGACCCATTCGATCTTATCTTTGAGGATATGGACCAGCAATATGTATTCATATAATTATCGGATTAATGGAATAATCAGAGTGTGAAGTGGCGAGATTGGATTTTCCAATAAAACCTGCAAACCAGTGCTTCTACAATTATATATATATATATATATATTATATATATATATATATATATATATTATATATAGGGTTATGTGTTATGTCGCGCTTCACTTTGGTCTCTGTAGCCAGAGATAAAGTAAACTAAAGCGTTCTTTTAAGACTGCATGAGTGGGAGGTTTGAAAGAGTGATGGAGGAGCGTTAAAAGCCTTAATAAAGCCGAAGTCACAGTATAGAGGCAGGCCACAAAACACTTACTTATTTTTAAAGTTTCGACGAGGGTCCGTTATTTGACGAATGCTAGGAGACGGAACTAAGATTCTGTCGAGACAGTCTTGTCAATTGACAAGTGTCAGGGTGACGCGTCCCGGAGGGTCTTTCCCGAAAGCTCGAAGGGAGAGCACATAAGGGAACAGTTGGGATGACTGGGCGTTGGGTTGACGTGTGAAGTTTGGCCAATATAAAGAATACAGAGAGTGTCGAAGTGACATGGAAGCCTATTGCGTGGAACAAGCGAAGTAAAATGGGACCGCAAGTCTTACTGACTACTCATGGAAGGCAAAGGCTTGCGCGCGTTTTAAAAAGGGTCGGGGACGACAACTAATAGGAGTTGGGAACGACAATTGATAGGGATAATTCTCATTCCCTGGAGTTTGTCTCCCAATGCATTCCCTTTGCACGCACTTTGGGACAAGTCGGGGTGACATAAGCTTGGGAGGACGTATCCCGGCAGATAAAAGGGCTATGCGTGACCCAAGGTCTTGTGGTGTCGTCGCATTGCATAGAGCGGGATGAAAGTCAAAAGCGTCGGGAGCTATAGAGTGGGTCACGCTAGTGGATTAACGTAGAAGAATTGATCAAGGGTTTTCCCCATCTTGGCATTTTTCGCTGGCTTGAGCCATATTCTTGTGTTCTCTTGTCTTGGCTTGTCTTCTACATCTTTTGTTTATGTTCTTTCTTCAGTTAATGTCAATTCGATAATCATTTATATGATTGCCAATGGAAATGAAATGGATTGATAAATGAGCTCATATGGAAGATTGAAGTAATTGTCCTAAGCAAAGAACATGTTAACTAAAATCAACGCAGGGGCTATATATTGAACCTTACTATTATAATTCAACTCCTTCGATCATCCTCCCCTGATCACTAGCACACTGTCCTCGACGTATATTTTAACATCTTATTTACCCAATCTTGGCATATCAAACCGCATATGAAACACTTTTTTGTCTTATTCAGCATCTGAGGGCACTCCCACGCCCTCACATGACACTCCACTCACCCCCCTAGCCAATTCGCAAAATGGAGGCTTATCGGCAAGAAACTTCATTGTGTCAATGGCTTGGCTCAAGGATCTCATAGTTGCCGATGAAAGGTACTCCAAACATCATTTAACAAGGAACTAAGATCCATTTACCAAGATGATGGCTCCTAGCGCCGCCTCTCGTCAATTTCAGGCACATTGTTCTCTTCTATCGGTCAACCACTCGTGCGCAACCCCAACTCAACCCTATCTGATTTGGATTGGATCATTATATTTTTTTCATCCATCTCAACGCTTTCAATGTGGAAAAAGTGGAAGAATCAATTCACGGGACCATTTTCACTGACAAGGCCCAATTTGGTAATTGGGGTCTAAAACCTTTGGGGAGCATTTTGAGGCATTAAACGATGTTTTTTGGAGGATAAAACTTCGCCTTATTTTTGCGGTACCTTTTTTTCCTCTACACATAGAGGCCTTTCCAACAATGCAAGAATTGTTGAAATTTGTATGCAAAAGTTATGCTACTCCGAAGTTTTGGCCACCATAATTCGAGAGGATGCTATGTTAGCCCCCATTGTTCATGGAAAAGGAGCAAGCCACATGATCATGATGAAGAAGACTGTAGAAGAGTCTATTCTGTAACTCTAGCTAAGAGAGGAAGGAGACAAACCTAACCACTAGTAGGCTATCATGTTGTATCATAACTGGGCCACTAGGAGAAAAAGGGGTTCCATTATTTTCAAATGCATTTGTTCCATAGACGAGCATAGTAGGCGAGAGGGATAGGAAGAGAGCACACAAAGAGGATTTGTGCATTGTAGTAGCCCACGGGCCACCAACCCTACTTCTTTATACTTGTAGCCATTTTCTATTCAAATAAAGAGAGCGAAGTGGCCTCACCTTCCAACTGGGTTTTCTCCCAAAAGGGTTTCCCACATTATATATTGTGTCAATCATGGTTTGTGAGCTTTTATTTCCAATGTTGAAAAAGTTGGACTATGGAATAAATAGACAAGGGTTCGAAAATTGAAAAAGTCATAAAAGTCAGGAGAAAATCAAAAGAATCGACAAAAACTCCGCAAAAAAAAAGTACAAATATATTCATTTTTTTCAATTTTTTAGCATCTAAACTAAGAAACCGGATTTGTCCAAAAGCCCTCTCGTGTCCCGAATCCCATGAATCAGATACGATTCGATGGAAAATATGTCATGTGATCGTGTCCTGAACCATTGGATTCGATGGGCACACGAATCCCAAAATCGTGTCCATCGAGTCCCGATTTCAGGACACGTGTCCCCTAAAAAAGCGTGTCATGCAGCCAATAAAGCCTGATTTGGGCTCATTTGGTACTCATTCTTGAGTGTCTTACGTTATGAGTGTGTGGGAGCTTCTAGCAAAGGGTTTGGGCACATTTTGGAGGCGATCAAGCAACAGGTAAGTGCATTTTGCTTCTATTTGTTTTGCATTTTTGTTACAACAGTTTACATGTGGATTTTTTTACAAGTTTGTGCATTTTTTCTTTATTTTTTTGACAGCATTCATGGTTCAATCAAGGGAAGCAGGGAAGGGGAAGAATATCCCCATTGGTGATGCCCCTCCTATTCCGATTTCATCAAGGTTTGCATGTGTTCCCTCTATTAGAAGTGGGGTTGTAACAACAACTTCAAATGTCGAGGGCAGAACGAATTTAGAAAGACAACAAGATCAGGAAAACAAATATCCCTCGTGGAAGTATGTCACAAGAGAGCAAGGGCCAAGCAACAAGTTGAAAGGAGAAGGAAATGTTGCTTGGAAATGCAACTATTGCAACAATCATTTCAAGAGCACTTATTACCATGTGAAAGCTCAATTGTTGGCCTTACCAAGTTGTGGATTTGCAACATGTATACAAGTGTCTTTAGCTAGGAGGAAATAAATGGAAAAGAGGCCAATGTTGGTGTGGCAAGGGTGGCTGCATCATCTAAAAAAACAAGAACGGTGATCCCCTTCCATTATTGAGGAAAAGCAACAACAAATTTCCATTTGAGAGATTTTGTGGGGGTGCGGGTCAAGTAACAAAAAGAAAGGCAGTGGCACTTGGTCCAATGGACAAGATTTTTCAGAAAGAGAGACGGGAAGAGCTTGATCTCACCATTGCATTATATTTCTATCAAAACTTTATATCCTTTAATGTTGCACGCTCACCTTTATTTATTGAGATGTGTTGAGCTCTAACTCAAGGGGCTCCATCAGGGTATGTACCTCCTAGGTCAGAGAAGCTTAGAACCACATTGTTGACTAAGGAAAAGAAAGAGGTGGACAAAATGCTTGAGCCTATTTAATCAGCATGGCCAACATCTAGGGTTAGTATTGTTTCTGATGGATGGACAGATCCAACATGCCACCCACTCATCAACTTCATGGTGTCTTCCTTGAATGGACTGGTTTTCTTCAAATTAGAGGATGCGCTTAGACAATACAAGGATGCACAATATATTGGTGAGTTGTTCATTAAAGTTATTGAAGATGTAGGTGTTGATTCTTGCGTGCAAATCATTACAAATAATGCACTTGTTTGCAAGGTTGCTTACATGATTGTGGAAGCTAAATATCCACAAGTATTTTGGACACCTTGCACTGTCCATTCCTTGAATTTAGCACTTAAATCGGTTGCTTCTGAAGTGCCTTGGATTGGAAGTATTATTCAGGATGCATGACATATCCGCAACTTTGTACAAAATCATACAAATGCCCTCAAAATCTAAAAGGAGTACACCAATCTATCATTGTTGAAGATTGTAGATACACGGTTTACCTCTTCATTCATCATGTTGAAGAGGTTGGGGGAGGTCAAGGCTACTCTTTTTGAGGTTATTTTAGAGTTTGAGTCTTTTTGGAGAAAGACAGATCAAGTAGCCTCAAAAAGAGTGAAGGACACAATGTTAGATGATGCTTGGTGGGAGGGGGTAGATCTCACTATGAAGATCATGGACCCTATCATTACTTTGCTATGATTTGTAGATACAGACCAACCCATCCTAGGAGAGGTTTATGAGGGATGGTATCCCATGATTGAGTCCGTGAGGACCATTATTTTACAGAGTGAGTGCCCCAAGTATGAGACATCATCAGAGGCCTTCTTCACTACCATACAAGATATTCTTGTCAGCAAATGGGACAAGAATTGCACACCTTTGCATTGTTTGGCTCACTCATTGAACCCAAAATACTACAACCATGAGTGGTTGAACGGTGGAACTTCAAGTAAATTCCCTTCATCACATGGATGGAGAAATTTCACAGGGGAGAAAGGATGCATTGAGGTGTATTTTTCAAGATAGAGCATCCCTTGATGAGGTGGAGGATACCTTTGCAGATTTTTCCACTAGCACTGAGCGATTTGCAAGCTATGATGTGATTAGAGACAAGGGAGCTAAGAAGCCTTATTCTTGGTGGGCAACTCATTGGGCAGCAAGCCCTCCTCTACAGCAGTTAGCCATGAGGCTCCTCTCTCAGGTGACTTCATCCTCTAGTTGCGAGAGGAATTGGAGCACATATGGGAATTTCTATAGTATCAAGAAGAGCAGGCTTGAGCAGTCTAGGGTAGAGACAATGGTGTATGTGCACACCAACCTTCATCTTTTTTACAAGCAGAGGAATGATTGGTTGAAGGGAAAGACAAAGATGTGGGATGTCTTTCCTAATGATATGGGCTTGGACAATAGTGCTGAGTTGGCATTGGCCAACTTGGATCTTAATGACCCAATGTTAGAGCCTGTCACTTTTGATGATGGTGATATTGTTGAGTGGTCATCCTCCACACCAGCAAGTGCAGAGATGACATTGAATACAAAGGAGGATGCAACAAAGGAGAGTAGTTGTGACCATGACAGTGATGTTGATTTTGAATTTTTTATGACTCATGAGTCATGAGCTACCTACTACCTTGAGGCTTGTAGTTGTTTCATTTTTGCTATTTGTATTTGCCATTGGCATTGCTACTACATGTGTAATACATTTTGATTTTGATGAATTAATGAGAAAACTACAATTTCTTGTCTTTCTCCTATTGGATCATTGATGAATTTGTCACAATTATATTTGTATACATAATGTTACTTTGTAAAACTTACAAATTTTAAATGTAGAATCTAGATCTATGTTTGAATTTGTATCATGAATGAGAATTTGTGTAAGAAATATATATTTACTATTAATTTATAATATACATATACACACACATATATATATATATATTATATATATAATATATATATATATATATATATATTAATTAAGAAAATAATATCTAATGTGTCCGGTTCCAGGGGGTCAACGTGCCCGTGTCGGACACTCGAATTTTCATGTCCTACGTGTCATGTGTCCTCATGTCAGGTGACTTAGCATCTAAAGTATCCACAACATTGCCCACGAGGCATAGAATGGATGGTGACAAGGTGTTATGTTAAGGCACTCCATGGTGAAAAGGTCAACAGTTTGAAACCTCAAGAGAAAAAATCCAGCCATGTTACTGGTGTGGCCCAAGCCAAGTGTGATACCTAGGTGATTTTGATGGCTTAGATGCCCTTAGGTCACGGCTACTCAAGCCACAAGTTATTTGTGTTAGTCATCTCACAACTCACATTACCTAACAAGCAAACAAAAAATTATCCACAACATCCAACAAATGCATTGCCACATAAATATGAAAAGAAAATTAACATATAAGATGCATAAGAACTTAGAATTCTAGTGCTACATCACATATCAACAGTGAATCAAGTCTTGAATCAAGAGTCTAACTCAACCTCAACTGTCAAAATATCAACAAAAAATATATAAATGTATCTCATCATCCTGAGTCATCTACATGTCATAAACTAATGGGTCAATGAGTTCCTTTGCCCTTCAGGCTAGAAATGGACTCTGAGGTCCTCTAGAAGAAAAATAGGAGGTTTTCTTTGTCCTCTGTTGGTGTCATACTAGATGGTGTCACCTGCTCCTGCTCCACCTCCTATTTCTACTCCTCCTCCTCCTCCTCCTCCTTTACGTCTATCTCTTATGTAGTTGTTACCTCCTCCAATGCCTCCACCTCTAACTAGTTAAGGGCCAATAACGGTGACGAAGGGGGTGGCCCCTTGATCTCCAAGCAAATGACCTGTGGTGCTCCAAGTAGTTGTGGGGGCACAAAAGCATCATCATGTGTCTCCAAATGAATTGAACAAGCATGTATCCTATCTGCAACGGCTGGAATAATGATGCAAGCCCTCCCTTGTCTCCTATGGTGAGACAAAACCCCATCTAGAACCTAGTTCAACTGCCTAGTGTGTGGGGAAAGTATGTAGCCAGTTGGGAAAAATGGTTAAGGTACATCATCATCATCAAATAAGTCGGAAACGAGCAAGAAATGACTGGTGTTGAAGGATCCCATGGCATAGCTAACCACTCTCTACTATAGTGGAGGCCCGTGGCTCTCAATGCACACCCTATAAATGCCAATATGACCCTCTAGAGGAATTGGACCCCATATAGGGAGACCAAACCCCAAGATGCAAACCCACCTGCAATCCTGCATAAGATCCAATGCATCTCCTCACCTTCCAACAAAACAGTTCATTAGTGCAATTGAGTAAATGAGCTTACAAATCATGAAACCAAGTGGACACTTCATAATAGAATTCCCTTCCATAATGGACTTTAGAATGTACAGGTGTTCCCAATTACAAGAAAGAGGTTAATCAAGGACCTTATTAGGTGGTTTCATCCTCCAAGGGAGTGACGAGTCCATGGTACATCCCTCACATGGCAGGTGTTATGTACTATAATGATGGAATGGGATGGGAGCATCAAGGTAGGCTCCAAGCCACATGCCATGGTACAAGGGTAGCAATAATGAGGGGAAGCCCACACATGGGTGTATAAATGAAGGAGGGAGCAATCGTGGTACATGTTGATTTGGTGTAGCATCGGATGTGCTCTAGCCATGAAAATTGGTGGAACAACTAAAGCACATGAAATCTCCAAATCCCAGAAATGGTTTGGGCAGATTCTTCCCGGTTTAGGAGATATTCAAATTTCAAACAATTAATATTTTTAATGGAGTTCCTAAGTCTAAACTTAGGAAAAATAAAATTTTAATGGGTATTAATATAAAATTGGGTTAGAAGGTTCCAAAAGACATGGATCAAGCCAAATCTAATCTTAGCCGTTGATTAGAGATGTAATCTTGACCATTGAAGGACCAACAAGAAAAGTATAAGAGGAGGCTTAAGGGTTAGTTTGAGAATACACCAGAGTGATCAGTCATTCGGTTTTCTAGAGTGGGGTTTGCTAAGAAAGTCGAATTAGTGATCAGTTTGCAGCGAGGGGTAGTGAGTACTGGACAGAGAGGTAGAGATAGTGTCGAGAGACTAGCACAGAGGCAGAGAAGCAGAAGCAAAAGCCAAAGCAGGCCACGCAGAGGCCGGAGGGCCTGCGTCTTCCACGCAGAGAGCAGCAGGAGTGACGCAAAAGGCCGTAGAGGCTGCACAATGCCTCGGAGGGCTGACACAGAGGCCAAGAGGGCTGACGCAATGCTTTAGTTGTGCTAGAGAGGGTTTCGTGGGGCACATTTTCTGAATATCTGCTTCCGAATAGAGAGGTATTACTGCCAATTATTTTTCTCTATCGCATGAGCTAGTTTGGCACCCAGTTGTACGCAAGGGTATACTGCATAATAATATAACCCTCATAATTGTTGCACCGGTTTTCCCGCATTGGGTTTTTCTAGGGACGAGTTGTCCAAAAATAACGGCGTCACTTGTGTGTTTGCTATTTCTTTCAGTTGTTGATATGTAGATGGTTGAGACTGTATTGTGTTTATTTCGATGTTTATAACTTTATATGTTTAAATAACTTGTTTGTAATTAACAAGTAGGAGAAATAAACCAGGAGAATACAAAGATAAAAATTTTAACGAATAGACTTAGGAATTTCAATAATACATGAGTTACCCCAGCCTTTATTTTTCCACCCTTCTTCATATGTCTTTGGCCCTTTACTGATTTTTTCTTTTTACAATTTCTCGGGGCTCTAGGAAATGAGAGCATGATGTGCAAGATATAGCAGTGATTACCCCCTTAAGGTTGGGTAGTTCATCACCCACCAGGGGTTGGGACAATCATGGGTTCCTTAATGATGCAGGGAGCTCATGTAAGAGCCCTAGGAACCAGGGTGATGGCCATAATGATAAGCAGTCGATCTCATGTTGGATTTTTCCCACGTGCTAAATTTGTATGTCCCGGCCATAGTTTGCATTTCATGTTACATTTCCTATTGAGAGTGGCCAAATTATGCTTTCTACTTTCTTTTTAGCTGCACCAACCTTTGAGGCATCATTCTAGGCTCGACCCAAAGTGTGGACAAGGGGGGGAGGGTGAGGCTAACTCCTCGTGGACCCAATGGACAAATGTGGACCCAGATGGGAAATGTGTGGAAAGGGACTATAATAAGCGGAGGGGAATGATCTATGTGGTTTCGGGAAGCGGGACCACACAATCAAAATCAAGGTTTCCCATGAAGTATCACTCCTAAAGCTAGTAGTCAATAAAGGAGATCCCACGAGACCAGGATACAAGACTAACCACCAAATTGGACAAGGGGACAAGAATACAAACCAAGTCCATTATTTCTGCTAAATCCCCCCACTAATCAATGTCAAAATGTATCCATAATAAGTAAGCAATAATACCCAATTACTTGATGAAAATCCATACCTTTGGGGTTGGAAGGCCCACCTTCAGACATATGATCATAACAGATAAGCGAGGGTACATAACAGCTGGCTCAAGTGGCGAAGATGGTGACGCATCGAGCTATCTGGTGGTTGCAAGGGGTTGTTGGTTGTCGATTGAAGACAATCTAGGAGAAAACTTTCTCCTATGGATGTCACCCATAGGTGGTAGGTAACAGGATACAAATAAGTTCAACCCAACACTCATTTGAAACCTTGATCCTTCATTAAAACTTAAAAAAACATGAGAAATTTTCACACCTACCTTCAAATCCATGACTATTGGAGATAAATCGATGAGCAATGGAAAACAATACAGAAAATCTCCTCCTCCTCAACGTTTAGATTTTAGTCTCCACTTCACAGGTCGAATGAGTGACTCGGTGAGCTAAAAATGCCAAATGATAAAAAAAAACGCTAATATTTTTACTTAACATCACCCCAAACAACCCCCCACGAGTTTTTCAATCGACTTACGAATATCTTGTGATTTTTACAATTTAATCCCGATTTTTTCAATTTCGAAAAACTAACCAAAATCTCAGCGGATTAAATCATCTAGTTGAAAAACTCACGATTTGGTTATTTTATCAGGATTTAGACCCAATTTTTGGTAACATTGCTTCTTCCGTTGTTCTCTATCTTCTGCATATTTATAATTTCCATGCATGTGCAATAAATGGTAATGTACAAATTTAGAAATCTAAAGAGAAACAAACCCTCAGTGTAAATTTCGAATTTTTAAGTATAATTTTCTTAGATTTGTTGTGTTGAAATATCCAATGGAATATCCATAGCAATTTATGGATCATATTGGTATCAGAACAAGCTTCTTTGGGTATATTGTGGAGATTTGTAAGGGATCTACATTGGCTAAGCCAAAAGTCATAAAAATGCAATCATAGTCAACGAATCTATGAATAACCCTCATGATCCTGCAGAGGAGAGGTTTTTGTGGCTAGAAGCACAAGTTGCAAAAATAAATTGTGACGTGAATCTCCTCATGGTGGCCTTGACCCATAAACTCGAGCTATTCGAAGAAGATGGGGGTTCTAATGCAAAGGTCCGATTGGAGGGGAGATCAAGAGATCAGGAAAAAAGAGAGAATGATTCAAAGAAAGGACCCAAAAAAGATCAACCCAGTTAGTGTTGTGAACCATTCATAGTCCTTGTTCAAAACAGAAGCGAAAGTTGATATCAAACCATATCGAGGTGAGAATGATGCTTTGAAGCTAAATCACATGTTACAGTAATTAGAAGTTTATTTCAATGTTCATCATATAGAGTAAGAACAAAAGATTTCATTTGCACGACTAAAATTAGAGGGTCATGCCCTGATCTAGCAGGAAAGCCACATGAAGACCTTGAGGTTGGAAATAGATCCTTTAGTGACTAAATGGGGGGACTTTAAAACCCTCATAAGTCACAATTTTACCATATCAAGTATGTAAAGGACAACTTGATCCACTGGCACCACTTTAAGCAAGGGCGGAGTGTACAGGAGTACACTGTGAAACTTAAAATGATGGCCATAATGTTGGGTATCTCCCTAAAGAACCCAGAGCTCCTCAAGTATCTGAGGGGTCTACACAGCCATCTGGGAAGCAAGTGATGTTCTTCAAGCCCAGATTGGTGGTTGAGGCTTCTGTACAAGCACATTACTTGGAGAGCATAGGCATGGAGAAAGGGAAATCATTTGGATCGAAGTAGAAGCAACACGAAGATGCTTCTAAGGAGGTGAAGAAGAAGTGTAAAGGGGGAATAGATTAAAAGACGAAAACCACAACACACTAGTGCAAGGATCCCAACAACCACAATAACAAAGATAATCATATAAAGAAGTGTTGGAAGTTGCATTCAGAGCTTAACCCAAAAAACAAAAAGAAAGATAATAAGATGAAGAATCTCATAGCCACTAATGCAAGCAACCAGATTGAAAGCAGCTAGGACGTGGATGTTTGCACGTCAGTGCAAAAGGAGGTGAATTTGAGTCACCTTCAAAAACATGAAGAGAAAGAAATGACCAAGCTATTCCACATAAAGATACAAGTCAAAAAGACAATGTTTGATACTCCATTTAACTCAGGATCGCAGGCAAATCTCATTGTAGCAGATCTAGTCAACAAATTGAGATTGGAAGCTCGTGATCATCTAAGCCCATATCCATTGGGATGGGTAAATTAGGATGCAGAGTTAAAGGTAACAAAATAGTGCAAAATTATATTTGCTACCAGTGCTGATTTTGTTGATGAAGTAGAGCTAGATGTATTTCCCCTTGATGTACGTTGAGTGTTGTTTGGAAGTTCTTACATGTACATGCGAGATGCAATCTTCATGCAGAAAGCCAACCAGTATCGGCTCATCAAGGATGGAAAATTGTTGACCATCAACACGCACGAAGGCAAGTCAAAAATTCCACTAGTAAGTGCTAACCAAGCCAAGAAATTGATCAATGCTAGTAAGAAGTTTGTTTTATAGCTTTTACGAGAGAACTCATCTATAAAAGAATCATAAGAGAAAAGACATCCCTGGAGTGGTGTACTAAGAAACAGAAACAACAACTAGAAGAGTTGTTACAGGGATACAAGGATGTGTTCTGGGAGCCTAAAGGATTACCACCCAAGAGGGAAGTGGAGCACTAAATCTAGTTATTGCCTAACTCTCCATTCCCAAACATTGGCTTGTACAAGTAATGTGTTATAAAAGCAAGTGAGGTGACAAAACAGTTGTAGAAACTACTAGAACATGGTATCATTCAATCGCGTACATCACTATATGGGTCACCCATCATCATAGTGCCAAAAAAGGATAGGGCTTGGCAGATGTGTATTGATTATAGGGTGCTAAACAAAATCACGCTCAAGAACAGGTACCCCCTACCCAGGATTGATGATTTGTCGGATCAATTGCAACAAGTGGAATACTTCACCAAGTTAGACTTAAAATCTAAATATCACTAGGTTCAAGTCAGAGAAAAAGATATATGTTAAAATATGAAACTGCAGTCAAATTCCACTTTGGACAGTTCATTTGATGAAGATAATGATTGCATTGAATTCCTCTTTCTGAGAGGACCAAAATTGACCTAAAGATCACTCTAACTGAATAAGGAAAAGTGTACTTATGAAGAAAATCCCACATGTGTATATTTGATCAGGTCGGCCCTGAAGAAAAGTGGACACACTTGGAAGGTTATAAATACAAGTGACCTCTACCTCATTTGGACATCATCATGAAACACTCTTCTATCTTGGTTTTTGGCTTGCACCAGTTTGAGGCTCGTCTGCGGAGGATCAGGTTCGCTCGAAGATGAAATTGCAGGATCCAAAGCTCGCATTTATGTTTTAGGGTTTTGGGCCTTAGTCGCAGGCACAAGATAGAGAGATCTTGATTGTATTCGCTCGCTACCAAGCTCATCCGTGCGACTGAAGCATCCCAATTGCACACACAGGTCGTCCTTCATGCGACCGACATCTAGGGTTTCAGAATCTCATTTGCAGATTGCAATAGCCCATTTGTAGGCTCCAAAGAGTGACTAGAACTTCCCAGTCACATGCATCACTTCTCCTTGCGAACAAAACCTAAATCATGGAATTTCAGTTGTCCAAAGGTTCCTCTCAGTGACTGCAATGTTCGACAGTTGACCACAGACACAGGCTTCAGAATTAGGATTTTGAGTGTGAACATTGTTGGGTTCATTTCATGGATGTTGTAGTTGCTCTTGATGAATAGTTGTATGAATGAAGTTATGGATCATTGTACTCTCTTTTGCTGAATCATTCGATGACAATATAGTAAGAAGAAGAATTTGAAACAGTTTCCCCATAGTGGGTTTTGCCTTGGTCTTCGACCAATCTGAGTGTCTCTATGTGTGAATGTTTTTCTTCTATTGTTCTTTTATGTTTCGTTGCATTGATGATGATGATATTGTTCTTTCCATATAGTTGCACATGTTGCTGAATAATGATGTTGCGGTGAACTTAATGTGTTAATGAAGAAATGCAATTATCAAAGCAAAGAACAATATAGCCCTAAGGAAAATTAACATGGCATCAGAATTGGGCTGAAGAAAAGTCATGGAGATCACCCCTTGAATGACACCATTGAAGGATGCAAGAAAGGATGGAGAAGACCTAAAAGAATTATGGGGTTTGAAGGGAAAACCCTAGCTAATTTGGTTATTAGGGTTTGAAGGAAAAACCCTAGCCAATTTGGTTATTAGAGTTTGATGGATATTATGAGGTTAGTGATTGAGAGAAACCCTAATTTATGGAAAATATTTGAGATACGAAATCTAGAAACCCTAGTAGGGTCAATGTGAAAATGCTCAAGCACTTTGGTCAGAATTGATGAAGCCCTAAACGGGATAGTTCTATTAGTCCTGGTTGTTGATAAAGTTGGTTGAAATAGTGAAGGCAATATTGTCATATGGACAATAGACAGTGATGGCTCTTGAAGGCTGGTTCAAGAGGGAGATGATCACCTCTCATTGAAGATAAGTACTTTCCAACTTATGATGCTCCTTTATATATTTACTTTTGACTTATGGATCTAATTATTGTTTTGATTATTACTTATGCTTCTTGAATGTATATTTGAGTATTTGGATGCTTCTTACCTTCTGATGAGTTGTGATAAGATGATCTCTCTTGAGGATCATGGCTAGTGCAGAAAGAGAATAACCAGAATTGGAAAAAGTAAAGAGGCACCTAATGTAAAGGTGACAAAGCGCTACAAGTTGCACATATAAGATAAGAAGGTGCACAGGTATTTGAATACTACAAGGTATGCATGGTATGTTGTTTCAAAGTTATGTTTCAGCTGCAATATTGATGGCAAGGTAAGTTCTAAGGTATGATGAGAATGTCTCCTTCTCAAATGGCTCATGCATGAATATGAAAGTGATTTGGATTCATGGTTCTTATAATGAAATGGTGCACTTGGTAGTAAACAAGTATGTTACCTTTTAGACATGATGAACTTCTTGATTCAATGAAGCTACTTAATATTGATCTTTGATATAGTGGTATACTTCACGTTTGGCTAACATATATCATTTTAGATATCTTGATCCCATGAATAAGGCTAGCACCTTGATTCTAATAGATGGTAACTTGACACTATTGATAATGCTTGTAAAAAACATGGTAGCCATGATGATAGAAGTATAACAATGAGATAGTATTCAAGATCTTTTGTTGACCATGGTTATGTTTTGATGTGTTTAGTAATTATGGCATATGGTAAAATTGAATTCCTTGACTTGATGGATTGAGCTATGTGGCAGAGAAGTAATGTTGTGATCACGACTCTTGAAGTATACTCCTATTAGCTATTTGACACTAACCTTTGATGACAAATTAATGTCATGATGAAGTAGTTGATGATAACATGATATAACCATGATGAATATGTGATATAGTCTGACTTTATCATCTAACAGATTTGTTGATGCATGATAGCATTATAGAGAGGTTGGTGGCATGAATGAAGATGACTGAAGTGGATTCCCATTCGGAGGGAGAATCTCTCCATAAGATTCTCACTCCCATTATCATTTGCATTATATGTATATTCTTTACTGTTGAAGTATGATTTATGGGCATGAGTAGACAAATATATGATATTGTTGATTTGTAGCAAAGTTCTGACCTGAGAAGAGAGATTTTTCCCCTACACTAAGCCTCAGTCACGCAGAATCAAGCTTAAGTGTGCGACTGTAGCCTCTCAACCACTCGAAGGAAGTCTTATGGGTGCGACTATGCCTATACGACACAAGAGTGAAGCCTTGTGCATAAAATCAGTACACCTGAAGGATGTCAATCCTACAAACATGGAGCAGACAATAGAAATTTTAATGAGCAAGAAAGTTTGAATGTTTGACTTACAATAATGTGAATATGTTGACTAAACTTGTGTTTGCAGGTGACCGGGACTGTTAGCTCTGCTACAGGTTGCTGAGGTTTGAAGAGCAACAGTGGGCTCAGTCCTTGGTTTTGCTAAAAGGAGGCTTCAGCTGGTCATTTTTACTTTCTTCTCGCCCTTTACACTCTTGACACCCCGCTGACTCCATTTCACCTCCAAAGCCCTATATAAGCCTATATTTCCTCTAGCCCCAAGCACGCAACTCAAACCATAACGTGACCTTGTCCATACGACCCCGCGCTTCCGCTGTCGATTGTCATCCTTCGTTCGCATCCGTTGATCGTCCCGATCCAACGGTCTTCGCCTTTTTCCCCGCACATTAAACCCCATTTATTACCCCGTCGTCCGATCGTTTGCCGCGCAATCCAACGGCAGTCGCAGCACCCGCTCCTTCAAAATGCCCACACGTTAATCCGCGGGGAAAGCGGTTTCCCTCCGCCACGCGTCGTATGCTGAACGTGATCGCGCCCCACTGTACAATTACCACCCGTCTGTCAACCGCGGTGTGGGGAATACCACCCACCACCGGAACCACCCTTCCCGCTCGTTGACCCTCGTGCACATCCTCCGCCCGGTAGCCGTTGGATCTGCCCGCCCGAGATCCAACGGCTCATGATTGTCCATTCATGCTTCCCCCTGATACTCCATGCCAAGTGATCTCTGTCGTCTATCTCTGTGATCCAACGGCCGATTTTCTTCCTCCATCCATCCACGTCCATAGCCATTCTATGCTCCCGAAAGACGAAGGTGGCCAGCTACCGAGTACTCTGCGCAGTTACTACTTCAACTACTGCATTCAAAAAGGAATGGCCGAAGGATGAAAAGGTACAAAACCTCGAACAGTTAAAGCATTTATCAGGCATGGAATTTATCCACATTTTACGCTACCTGCTCAAGAAGGACAGCAGAATGTCAGAGAAGATCAAGTTCATTCACTGAAGCAGCAGATCGTAGCAGAGGCCCATTTTAAATAGTTAATGTGGTTGGTGGTCCATTATGACCCCTCCATGCATAGAATAGAAGAACATTTTGTAATCAACCTCTATATATACCCAGAACACAGATGTGATGAGGGTTGATGGTTTTGGTTTTGATGTAAGGTTCAACTTCTAGAGACTGTAACTACCGTGACACTTGCAGCATCTGGTCTTTATTTTCAACTAATACAAGCTTCTTTTGCTATTAATTGCTCACTTTCCACCTTTTCTCTGTTCTAGGTTGTGTCTGTTATGCATTTTCAATGTGCTCTTGATATTTAGCATTTGAGGGGCTGTCACCCCACATCTGTGTTAGAATTTAGTATGTATCATTGAATGTGTTATGCAGGCTTCTGTTATTTTAGTGCCAGAGAGCTGTCATCCTGTCTGTGCATTAGGAAATAGATTTGCAGACCTTTTTACTGGTTGCAGCCTGCCATCACATGGTCTTGTGCATCTGCTGGTGTGGTCAGTATTCTCCATCTTCACCTATTCCTTAAACTGTGAGTGATTGGTGGTCTAAAGCCTTGTAGTCTGAGGGTGTTCACCCATGTCTGGAGTTAAGCATAGAAGTGGTTATCTGGCTTGAATATGTATCATTCCTTCCATTCATCCATTTCCAATATTTTGTTGAGTTTGTAATGTTCCCGAGCATCTCCGAGGTACAATCTAGGAGAGTTTCTTGGGGTGATAACATTAATTGGCGTCGTTGCCGGGGAGAGGAGATTGAAGCTCAACTTCCCTGGGAGAACGACACAGTTCCAGATTTTGATGATAGACAAAGTCTGGGCACATTTCTGGTTGTAATCATCTATCTGGCGACTCCACTGGAGAACCAACCTGGTGGCAACTCCACGTTTCAGTTCTGGCTTAGTTTGTGAGACATACTCGAAGAAATCCTCAGAAATCACCAGCTGAACCAGTGCCTGACCCTGAGAAGATTGTTAAGCAGAAGAAAACTTCACAGAAAGGAGCATCAGGATCAGGTAAGCCTAAAAAATCTTATGAATCTCTGCAAAAGGACGCTATAGTAGAGAATGCATCATTTGAAGATATAGAGCCTAGTGTTGCTAGCGACAAATTTCCTTCAGAAATTCATACAGCTCCTTGCTCACTTAGTTCCCCTTTAGATCTTAGTCCAAAGAAAGCATCCCATACAGTCCATCATATTCCCTTGTCTCTGCATCCATTTCATTGTTCCCTATCATTCAATCTTCCAGTAGCCCTCCACATACTCCAGTCATGGCAGGTCAGCAAGCACCTACGAAAATGGAAAGAATCATAGCTGCTAGGTATGGACCCTTGGTCTTGCTCGTTCCTTTGAATGCCATGCCTGCAGGAGAATATCAAAAATACATGACTAACTTCACTGGTACAGAGGGAGTAACAGCTGAAGAACACCCTGAATCTTTTTACATTTATGCTAATAACTTAGACATAAGTGAAATTGATGTGTGGATGAGAGTTTTTGTCCAGAACCTTGATGGAGAGGCCAGAAAATGGTTCACAGAATTAACCCCTAGATCTATTGCTTATATTGAAGCCTTAGATGATGCATTTTTGAAGCACTAGGGAGATAAAAAAGACTTGCTATCATACTGAGTTTGGTAACCTGAAGAGAGAAAATGGGGAATCTTTGCTTGATTTCAATAAAAGATTTAATAGGATGTATAGTAAAATACCAGCTGAGGTAAAGCCAACCCCCACCTCTACCAAACTCACTTATGCCAATGATTTTGACTCTGATTTCTGCTTATTGTTGAGAGAAAGAAGATGTGCCACTCTGGCTGATATGCAAGATGCAGCTCTAGAAGTAGAATCTAATATTATCGCTGCAGAAAAACTCAAAAGTCATGCTAACAGAAGAAGGCAGAGAGGTGAGGCTTCTTTTTCCTCTGCCTCATCATCAGAGCCTAAATCAGAAAAAATGACTAGAATGATAGAGTCATTGGCTGCTGAGATATCTAAGCTGAAGGTTGAGCAGAACTCAGGAAAAACAAGGCAGCAGAATACATTTGCTCCTAGAAATGCAAATCCATACAAAAGAGCAAATGAGCAGTTACAAATCATTCAGAGGGGAAAAGAACCAAATGAAGAACACAAAGTTAAAGCTCCTTTTCAAAATGTAGTCATGGAGGAGGAACAGATTCAAGATGAGGATGAAATACATTGCATGGAAGATAAAGGCAGTGATGCCTTCTTGACATTCGCTGAATACGAAGAAGCATTACTACAGGACCAAACTAGTCAAGAGTGCGACAGAGAAGCTGTTCTGCAGACTAGTGAACAGCGAAGATATAATCTGAGGTCACATGCAAATAATGCCAAGGAGAATCCTACTCAAACAGTGGTTGTCCAAACAGAGTCACAAAATACCAGACAGAAAAGACCAGCAGCCGATCCAGTCATCCTCAAAGCTCCAGTTCAAGAGGTAAGGGTTTTTGACAAGTTACCTTCCCCTTTCAGCTTTGAAGCAGAAGTCCAGAAGTTAAAAATATATGTGCCTCTGTTAGAACTTGTAAAGAGTGAAGTGTTTAGAAAGCCTATCCTTGAAGCTCTTGAACTGAAAGCCACACAAACCTCCACTGACTCTATCAATTTGCAATGATAAACCTGCAGTTGTGCTTAGCCCAATGACTGAACCTGCTGATGATAATTCTCCATCTTTTTATGTCTCCTTGACCATTCATGATAAAATCCTCCACAATTGCCTGCTAGACACAGGGGCTAGTCACAATCTAATGCCAAAAGTTGTCATGGAAGAGTTAGGCCTTGATATCACTAGATCATACCACGATCTATTCTCATTTGATTCAAGGAAAGTGAAATGCTTAGGATTGATTAAAGATTTAGCCATTACCCTAACTCAGCTGCCCATGAAGAGTATGGTAATGGACATTGTGGTAACAGATGTCCCTCCTAAGTTTGGCATGCTACTGTCCAGAGGATGGATTAAGAGACTAGGTGGGACATTACAGAATGATCTATCTTATGCCACTGTCCTAGTCTTTGGAGGAGAAAGCAGGAGATTGCACAGAGAAGCACAACTGGCATATATCATCAGTGATGAAAAGAATCCTTCTAATCATCCTATTTATGTTGTGGACACTGATTTTGGAGCTTGTATTCTCCAAATAGAAGAATCTCAGAAGGCCTTAGTGCAACTCAAGAAACAAATAGTTCAGGCCGAGGAAGAGCAAGGAAGTCAAGTTTGGGAGATGTTCTTTGATGGAGCATGTTCCAGAGAGACTGCAGGAGCAGGGGTGGTGCTGATATCTCCACAACAAGAAAGCACACAGTTGTCTTTTAAGCTAGCTTTCCAAGTCACAAACAATATAGCAGAGTATGAAGCTCTGGTATTGGGTCTGAATGCAGCTAAAGACAGAGGAATTAGAAGCATAAAGGTGTTTGGAGATGCTAATCTAATCATTCAGCAAGTAAACAGAACATTTCAAGCAAAGCACCCAAGACTGAAAGCATATAGAGATGAGGTATGGAGACTCAAAGACTCTTTTGATAGTTTTTGTATCTCATACATTCCTAGAGCCAAAAATCAGCTAGTTGATTCTCTTGCTGTGTCTGCTAGCATGTTTATCCCTCCCATA
Source organism: Pinus taeda (assembly GCA_000404065.3). Lineage (NCBI taxonomy): Eukaryota > Viridiplantae > Streptophyta > Pinopsida > Pinales > Pinaceae > Pinus > Pinus taeda. The sequence continues at coordinate 38,092 of APFE030440672.1, read as the reverse complement.
CCTCCCAAGCTAGTTTATGAAGTCCAAATGAAGTACAGACCATCCTTGCCTGATAATGTCTAGCATTGGAAGGTTTTTGAAGATGATGATGAAGTAAATAGGTTCCTGCAAGTCATTGATGAATTCTCTGAAATGCAAATTGACCAAGCGAATGAAGCCTAGCAAGAAAGCCCCCAATCCAAGCTTAGAAATAGAATTGGCAAAAATAGCATTGTCCAGCTGCCCAACAATCATATACCTAAGGGTCTAATTCCTCTAGAAACATTGTTTAACCAAAATGATGTGCCTTATAAGGCTGCCCAAAAAGAAGACCAATCTGCAGTCTGTAAGCATGATATAGGAAGTCCAGGTCAGCATAGATACATAAATCTGTCCACCCATCTTTCTGTTGATCAATGTTCTGAAAACTGTAATTTAATGAAGCAATTTGCTGATGTCTTTGCCTCGGAATATAGTGACCTGAAAACTTATGACAAGAAGATTATCCAGCATAAGATCCTTTTAGAAAAAGACACCATACCTTTCAAGCAGAAGCTGAGACCAATAAATCCTATGCTCCTTCCACTTATCGAGAAAGAAATCAAGAAACTGTTGGCTGCCAAGGTCATAGTTCCTCTCAGATATTCCAAGTTGGTAGCCAATATAGTTGTGGTGAGGAAGAAAAGTGGAGAAGTCAGACCCTGTGTTGATTTCAGAAACTTAAACAAGTGTTCCAAGAAAGATAATTATCCTCTACCCAAGATGGATCATTTGCTGCAGAAGGTCTCAGGAGCAAAGGTGATGTCTTTCCTGGATGGATTTCCAGGCTTTAATCAAGTTGTTGTGCACCCAGATGACCAGGAGAAGACTGCATTCACCACTCCTTGGGGCACTTTTATGTATGCCAAGATGCCTTTTGGATTGATGAATGTTGGAGCCACCTTTCAGAGAGCTATGGATATAGCATTGTGGGAGAGAAGGATAAATTTGTCCTCATCTACCTTGATGACATAACAGTATACTCCAGCAAACATCAAGATCATTTGCAATATTTGGAGAAAGTGTTTTTAAAGTGCAGAAGGTTTGGGATTTCAGTCAATCCTAAAAAATCACAGTTTGCTTTAGAAGAAGGTACGCTGTTAGTTTGCTTTAGAAGAAGGTAAGCTGTTAGGGCATATTGTTTCTGCTACAGGTGTCCGAATTGACCCAGAAAGAGTAAAAGCAATACAAACCTTGTCTATCCCGAGATCAAAGAAGGATATCCAGTCCTTTCTGGGTAAAATAAACTTTGTGAGGAGGTTTATAACAAATTTTGCAAAACTTGTGAAGCATATTACCTCCATGTTGAAAAAGGGGTCAGAGATCAAATGGACTGAGGCAACAAGAAAATCATTTGATTCCATTAAAAAAGATATTATGGAGGCTCCCACTTTAATTAGTCCAGATTACAGCAAGGAGTTCCATATATTTTCTTTTGCCTCTATGACACCATTGCAGCTGTTTTGTTGCAAGCAGATGAGGAAGGCTCAGAGCGTCCAGTGGCATTTTTCAGCAAGATATTAAGGGATGTTGAGCTGAAGTATGATATCATTGACAAACAAGCATATGCTCTTATCAAATCTACAAAAGCTTTCAGATTTTATATTCTACATTCCAAGGTAATTGCATATGTACCCTCTGTTGCAATAAAAGATGTCTTAAGACAACCTGATGCTGATGGAAGAAGGGCTAAATGGATTGCAAAGATGATTGAGTTTAATATAGAATTGAAGCCCACCAAATTTGTCAGAGGTCAGAGTCTTGCCAGGTTATTAGCTGAAGAAAATTGCAGAACATTGGACATTAATCTCCTACGCTCGAATTCAGAAAATGGTCAAATAAAAGAAGAGGAAGCAGCTGAACCAGAGAGAAAGCAGTAAGTGGCCGAAAATCTAGCTTCTTGTGATTGGTTTGCTGCAATAGTTAAATCCTTGTTGAAGCTAGAAATCCCTCCAAGCTATACTCAGAGTCAAGCCAGAACTATTAAGCTTAGGGCAGCCAAATATTGCATTAATGAAAATCTGCTCTATTGGAGGGATCCATCTGGAATGCTTTTGAGGTGTCTGGACAAAGAACAGTCAATGGAAGTTATGCAGCAGTTTCATTCCAGCGTGTGTGGAGGACACCATTATTGGAAAACCACTGCACATAAAATCCTCAGGACTGGATATTATTGGCCCTCTTTATTTTCTGATGTATTTTCATTTGTTAAATCTTGCGATAGGTGCCAAAGATTTGAAGGGAAACAGCAGTTGAAGTCCTTGCCCTTAAAACTAATACATGCTAGAGGACCTTTTCAGCAATGGGCCTGGATTTCATTGGTGAAATCAATCCACATTCCAGTGGCCAGCATAGATGGATATTAGTAGCCACTGACTACTTCACTATGTGGATTGAAGCAATCCCTACCAGAAAGGCTGATCATAATGTGGTCATGAAGTTTTTGACAGAGCATATCTTTACCAAATTTGGATGTCCACATAAATTAATCACAGATAATGCAGCAGCCTTCAGGGCAAAAGAATTGGTGGAAATGTGTGATTCAATGGGCATTAAACTAGTTCATTCCACCTCATATTACCCTCAAGGTAATAGTCTAGCAGAATCTTCCAACAAAAGTATGATAAGGATAATTAAGAAGCTGTTGGAGGACAACAAAAAGAATTGGGATTCCAAGCTCAAATATGCACTTTGGGCTGACAAAATGACCATTAAGAGATCTACAGGGAATTCTCCATTCAGGCTGGTGTATGGCACAGAAGCAGTATTTCCAATTCAGCTTACTCTCTCTGTGGCAAAGTTTCTGCAAACAAAACAAAAAGAGGAAGAAGACATGGCACGAAGGATCACTGATTTAGCAAAGGTACATCAAATCAAAGAACAGTTGGTTGAAAAGGCTGCAGCACATCAGAAAAAGATCAAGGAAACTTTTGACAAGAGGACAAAATCAGATAATTTTCAGGTTGGGGACTTGGTCCTAAAATGGGATGCACTAAAAGAAAAGAAAGGCAATCATGGGAAATTTGATGCTTTCTAGACAGGGCCTCAGATCCAAGGAAACAACACCTTCCTACTGCAAAGTATAGGAGGGGAAGCAGTTTTTGATGGCCCAATTAATGGGCGTTTTCTGAAAATTTATGTTGTTTAAGGTCTTTGGCCTTCAAATTGTAAATATTTTATTTTATCATCTTTAGTGTAGGTTCAGACAGACTCCATGCCCAATGGAACATTTGGGATTTTGCTAGTTTGTTTTCATCAGAAAGGCATTGATCTGCAGGTTCTTGAGACCTCACAGGGAGGATCTCATCCCCAGAAGGAGCCAGTGTTAGCTCTGCTATAGGTTGCTGAGATTTGAAGAGCAGCAGTGGGCTCAGTCCTTGGTTTTGCTAAAAGGAGGCTTCAGCTGGTCATTTTTACTTTCTTCTCGCCCTTTACACTCTTAACACCCCGCTGACTCCATTTCACCTCCAAAGCCCTGTATAAGCCTATATTTCCTCTAGCCCCGAGCACGCAACTCAAACCATAATGTGACCTTGTCCATACAACCACGCGCTTCCGCTGTCGATCGTCATCCTTCGTTCGCATCCGTTGATCATCCCGATCCAACGGTCTTCGCCTTTTTCCCCACGCATTAAACCCCATTTATTGCCCCGCCGTCCGATCGTTTGCCGCGCAATCCGGCAGTAGTGGCAGCACCCGCTCCTTCAAAACGCCCACACGTTAATCCACGGAGAAAAAGGTTTTCCTCCGCCACACGTCGTATGCTGAACGTGATCGCGCCCCACTGTACGATTACCACCCGTCTGTCAACCGTGGTGGGAGGAATATCGACTGCCATCGAAACCACCCTTCCCGCTCGTTGACCCTCGTGCACATCCTCCGCCCAGTAGTTGTTGGATCTACCCTCCCGGGATCCAACGGTTCATGATTGTCCATTCATGCTTCCTCCCGATACTCCATGCCAAGTGATCTCTGTCGTCTATCTCTGTGATCCAACGACCGATTTTCTTCCTCCGTCCATCCACGTCCATAGCCATTCTATGCTCCCGAAGGACGAAGGTGGCTAGCTACCGAGTACTCTGCGCATTTACTACTTCAACTACTGCATTCAAAGAGGAATGGCCGAAGGATGAAAAGGTACAAAACCTCCAGCAGTTAAAACATTTATCAGGCATGGAATTTATCCACATTTTACGCTACCTGCTCAAGAAGGACAGCAGAATATCAGAGAAGATCAAGTTCATTCATTGAAGCAGCAGATCGTAGCAGAGGCCCATAGTTAATGTGGTTGGTGGTCCATTATGACCCCTCCATGCATAGAATAGCAGAACATTTTGTAATCAACCTCTATATATACCCAGAACACAGATGTGATGAGGGTTGATGGTTTTGGTTTTGATGTAAGGTTCAACTTCTGGAGACTGTAACTACTGTGACACTTGCAGCATCTGGTCTTCATTTTCAACTAATACAAGCTTCTTTTGCTGTTAATTGCTCACTTTCCACTTCTTCTCTGTTCTAGGCTGTGCCTGTTATGCATTTTCAATGTGCTCTTGATATTTAGCATTTGAGGGGCTGTCATCCCACCTCTGTGTTAGAATCTAGTATGTATCATTGAATGTGTTATGCAGGCTTCTGTTATTTTAGTGCCAGAGAGCTGTCATCCTGTCTGTGCATTAGGAAATAGATTTGCAGAGCTTTTCACTGGTTGCAGCCGGCCATCACATGGTCTTGTGCATCTGCTGGTGTGGTCAGTATTCTCCATCTTTACCTATTCCTTAAACTGTGAATGATTGGGTCTAAAGCTTTGTTGTATGGGGGTGTTCACCCATGTCTGGAGTTAAGCATAGTAGAAGTGGTTATCTGGCTTGAATATGCATCATTCCTTCCATTCATCCATTTCCAACATTTTGTTGAGTTTGTAATGTTCCCGAGCATCTCTGAGATACAACCTAGGAGAGTTTCTTGGGGTGATAACAAGGACATGCATATAGATATGTCATTATGATTTAACAATTGAAGTTTGTGTTGCAAGAGTTTGACTAGATTTGGCTGGTTGATATAGATGAGCAATGTTTGGAGTTTTAACATGATAATGACTTAAAACTTTGACTTGATGATTGAGATATGTTCTAGACTATAGATCTCACTATGATAGCAAATTTTGTATTTAACCTGCTGACTAATGATTTGATTTGACGACTGATGATTTTCCTTGAAACAATGCTATATGGCCATAGTGACTTTCAGTGACCCTCCTTGTTCTTAGCACAATGGTTGAAGTATTGACAGTTGTGAGTTAGTGTGAAGTAATCTCACAATAAATGGATGGAACTTATTCTTAGTATATGCATTCGCATCTAGTGACTTATATTATGATCATGAGGATGACCTGATGAAGCTTGGTTTGATAATTAAATGACAACTTGTTGGCGTGATAATAGATGAAGTTGTGACTTGATGAGAGCTCTACCTACCACCTGCTCTAAAGAATTTGATACAATGATATTGATGATTTTGATATTAGCTCTGATCTCGCATCTAAACTTTGATAAGCTGACTTAGTTGATTTGATTGTACAATATTGATTTATGTAAGACTGAACATATTGGTTTGGTAAAGTGTTATGTTTGTATAGAGCACTGTATGAAGCAAGCTCCTCGATCTTGATGTGTCCGCATTGACAAGTTATATGGTGAAGCCAGGATGATGTGTTGATCCAAACCTCTACTTCGGAAGTGTTCCAAGATATGATTTTGACTTTGGTTTTGGTGTTATATGTTGACAGTCTACTATTAACAGGTAATGAGCTTCTGATGATCTAAGTAAGAGAGAGACGACTTCTGAAGCTTGAAATAATGAATAATGGCATGATGAATCGATTTCTAAAGTTTGGAAGAGAAAAGGTATATTGCGAAGCTATTGAAGAGTTTTTGAAAAGTGGAAATGCAAATCCTTGGACACTTTGATTGAATTTCAAGAAGTTGTGAACAGATATTGTTGAAATTGACTTGGCAACTAACATCTGATTGAAGCATTGACGTTCTAATTGAACATTCGTCTGTATACAAATATGTTGTACATAGAACCTGGGTCGATTCATGATTGAGCCGCTTCATACACATAGAGTTGCCACCAAGCACCCTTTGAGATATTTACATGGAATGAACAATTTTTGGGCTAAGACATTCTTCCTGTGATATGTGATTGCATGGATGTACTGATGATGTATGGGATTATTACTAATGAGCACATTTGGGTGTTTCCTTAGTAAGAGATCTGCCACGATATGAGAGGTCTGTAGCTTTAAGCACAACCAAGGTTGAGTACAAGGTTGCTAGCATGGCTAGCTATGAGGCAAGATGAAGAAGCTTTTTACAAAGATATTTGAGAAGGTTTTGGATATGACATGGATACATCACGATGACAAAGTGAGATCTGATTGGCAGAGAATCCCATATATAGTTGGGACTGAAATACCTTCATATATTGAGACAGTGCTCATGTACGGGACAAGATTAGGCTTGCGGTTGGCACCTCCTTGAGAGGGAGGATGACTATGGTATCATTTTTGTGATATATATGTATATTTTTGTTCTAATATGATATTTGATTTGACGTCTTGTATGAACAGGCGAAAGTCACTATTGAGACATGTTGATTACCAAATATGAGCACGATTATACGTTGTTGATCTATAGAGAGCATCATTAATCGAGAACACTGAGCCAACTCTTCCCCCCTATTTGAGCTCCCAAGGTAAGGAATTGAGATAGAGGGCTCCTAGGGCTGAGGTATCTCTGGACAATAGGGTTGTAGATGTTGCTCCCCTATCTGTCACCTATAGGGTTGGAGATGTTGCTCCCCTAACTTGGTCTTTGCAGAGTATACCCCAATTGGCAACATACCCACAAGCTAGGCTTGTTGGGAATACTACTCCCCGTCTAGCCAACGGGTTGAGATTATAATTGGGTTTATATAACCCAAGTTGATTATGATGCAGGTCTTCTACCACATGACTCTTGAGGGTCATTGTTGGGAAGATCGGTAGGCAATAGGATGGGTTGAGTAGTATCTCTCCTATATCACCTATTGCTCGATATGGGATCATAGATGTTTAGCTCCCCCATGATATTCTGGGTTGAGATGTGCTCCCCTATGTGGTTCCAGGTTAAGACATGCACCTTGATGATATGCTCTCCAATAATTATGTGGGTCATAGAATTACCTCCCCGCTAATGTTTCTTGGGTGGTAGCATTGGGCTCCCACATAGCAGAGATTCCAGGTGGTAGCAATAGATCCCCGATGGATAGAGGGTGGTAGATTGAGCTCCCCTCTGATGTCAAATTCTTCTTCTTTTAGATTCGAGAATGTTCAGCATATGATCAAGGACAATCAAGAGATAATAAAGAATAAGCAAGAGATGAATCGAGATGAACAGTGATGATACACGAAGACAAGATACTTGATATTGGATATGATTGGTTGACAGGATTTACATGACATGATACAATTGGAATTCTCCCTAGTTGAGAGGGAATGCTAAAATATGAAACTATGGTCAAATTCCACTTTGGACAGCTCATTTGATGAAGATAATGATTGCATTGAATTCCTCTTTTTGAGAGGACCAAAATCAACCTAAAGATCACTCAAATTAGATAAGGGAAAGTGTACCAATGAAGAAAAGCCCACATGTGTATATTTGATCAGGTCGGCCCTAAAGAAAGTGGACAAACTTGGAAGGCTATAAATGCAACTGACTTCTACCTCATTTGGACATTATCATGAGACACTCTTCTATCTTGGTTTTTGGCTCGCACAGGTCTGAGGCTCGTCTGCAGAGGATCAGGTTTGCTTGAAGATGAAACTACAGGGTTTGAAGCTCCCATTTCTATTTTAGGGTTTTGGGCCTCAGTCGCAAGCACAAGACAAAGAGATCTCGACTGCAGTCGCTAGCTACTAGGCTCATTTTTGCGACCAAAGCATCCCAGTCACATGCACAGCTCGTCCTTTGTGCAACCAGCATGTGGGGTTTCAAAATCTCAGTTGCAGGTTGCAATCACTCGCTTGTAGGCTCCAAAGAGCGACTGGAACTTCCCAGTCACACACGACTCCTCCTCCATGCAAACGGGACCTAAATGATGGAATTTCAGTTGTCTAAAGATTCCGCTCAGCGGCCACAATGTTCGGCAATTGACCGCAGACAGTGACAGTTCATTACAGGCTTCAGAATCAGGATTTTGAGTATAAGCATTATTAGGTTCATTTCATGGATGTTGTAATTGCTTTTGATGAATAGATGTATGAATGAAGATATGGATCATTGTACTCTGTTTTGCTAAATAATTTAATGAAAATCTAATAAGAAGAATTTGAAAGGGTTTTCCCCATTGTGGGTTTTGCCATGGTCTCCGACCAATTCGGGTCTCTATGTGTCAGTGATTTTCTTCTATTGTTCTTTTATGTTTCGTTGCATTAATGATGACGATATTTTTCTTTCTATATAGTTGCACATGCCGCTAAATAATGATGTAAATATGAATAATGTTAATATGTTATGGGGTGAACTTAATGTGTTAATGAAGAAATGCAATTATCAAAGCAAAGAACAATATAGCCCTAAGTAAAATTAACAATATGTGGAAGACCACCTTCAAAACCAAGCAAGGTTTTTATGAGTGGTTAGTCATGCCATTTGGCCTATGCAATGCACCAGCTATGTTTATGAGGTTAATGAATGATATACTGCGCCCTTTTATAGATTCATTTGTTATTGTCTATTTCAATGATATATTGGCATACAGTGCTATCCGGGAGGAGCACATCTCACATTTGATGCAGGTGCTAGAGACATTAAAGAAGCACCAGCTACTAGAAAATCTCAAGAACTGTAAGTTTGCACAACAGCCTTTGGTGTATCTGGCGTATGTGATAGGTGGAGGAGAGTTGAAGATAGATCCAGCCAAGATGGAGGCCATCATGAAATGGACAATGCCTACTAATGTTTCTGAAATTAGGAGTTTTGTTTGGGCATCATAGTACCTAAGGAAATTCATAGCCTCATTTTTCAATAGTAGCAGCACCACTCCATGCCATAACAGCAAGTGGCAAGAGATTACAATGGGGTAAGGGTCATTAGAGGGCCTTTGAGGAGTTAGAGAAGAAGATTAGTCAAGCACAAGTTCGGCAATATGAAACTTGTAGCAGCCCTTCAAATTGGAGACAGATGCAACTGGGTATGTTATGGGAGGTGTTTTGATGTAGCAAGGAAGTGATAATTTAGGTTAACATGTTCTTTGCTTAGGAAAATTACTTCAGTGTTCCATATTATCCCATTAACCATTCCATTTAATTTCCATTAGCAATCACATAAACCATTATCACATTGACAGTAATTGTAGAAAGAACAATAAACAAATGCAGAAGACAAGCCAAGACAAGAGAACACAAGAATTTGGCTCAAGACAGGGAAAAACCCCAAGATGGGGAAAACCCTTGATCAATTCTTCTTATTATCAAATATCAAATGTTTAGCGGAAAAAGAGAGATTACAATAATGCAAAGTCAAGGTCAAAATTGACTTGCCAATTTGATGATCAATATCATTGTTCAAATGTCAATGAAACAACCCAGTCAAATCTACAATACTACTATTAGACAACAGCACACAAATCATGCCCTAACCAAAAAGGTAATGGTAGTCAAAGAAAGAACTCGACCTTCGTCCCTTATAGGCTGATGTAAATTGTTGTAGCTTGTTGCCTGGTTAGGGTTCCACTATTAAGCCCTTCCTAATAACCCAAACAAAGCACCAACAGTTGCAGCTTTTTCTCTAACCCAAGTTTAACCTTTCTACCCTCCAAGATACAGGTCACGGCCTTCTCGTGGTTGTCTACACTGACCTTGGCCCCTCTATAGTGCAACAAGAAGCTTGTGGTCTACTTAAACAAGGAATATGCCACCCAAAACTTCTACAAGACGGCCTAGAATTACTCCATCAAACTCGGTCCCTGCATCTGATCATTTTGACCCTCAAGCAGTCACCAAGAAGTGCTCCAACCACCCTCTTCTACCTTCATTGGGGTTTGCCTTGATCTGAGGCCCAGACAGACAAACAAGGCTCTTCGACCTCCTTGCTTGGTCTCCTAGGGTTGAGGCCAACTTCAGATGAGAATTTGTTATGTAATGATGCACTTGGACGTGTCAAATGAGGTTGGAGGTCACTTCTATTTATATGAGATGGAGAGGGGTTCAACCTGTCTAAATAACCCCAAGTCGACCTTGAAAAATTACACGTGTGGGCTTCACTTCAAAAACATATTTCTCCTGGTCCAAATTTAGTGATCTTTAGGTCGATTTTGGTCCTCTTGAAAGAAGGAATCTAATGCAATAATTATCTCCATCAAATGAGGTTTCCAAAGTGGAATTTGGCCCTAGTTTCCAACTTTAACACTCCCTCTCAACTAGGGAGAATTCCACCTGCCAATCCATCCATCATCATCCCATCCTGTCATCATGAACAATCTGTGTAACTCATCTTGGCTCTATTGAACACTGATATAGATAATAAGAAGAATCGATCGAGAATAAGTCACAAGACCTTACCACTCTCCACTAACAAAAGGCAATCCACATAACCAAGGGTAGAACCCCAATTAGATTGGATCCTAAGAGATCAAGTTGTTGAACATCACGCGTCCTAGTCATAGGGAGTACGATAGTACAAGATGCGTCTACTTGTAGTGCTATGGTCCCTATCCAATTTTCCCAACTCAATGGCCAGATGAGAGGTACTTCCCAAGAGTCCCACACTGCAAGGGTAGGATGAATGCCAGGGCATTCACAGGAGAAGGTGAACCACTCATCCTACTCATATGCCATAGGAGAAGATGAACCACTCATCTTATGCATATATCATCAATCGTAGGGGAAGGTGAACCACTCACCTTACACATATGACAACCACCATAGGGGAAGGTGAACCACTTACCCTGTGTCATATATCACCATGGGGTATCTCAAAGGAAGGTGAACCACTCACCCTATACACTTTGTACATATAGGGGAAGGTGAACCACTCACCCTATGGTCACACATAGCTTCAAGAAGTACCGCAGGCCCCCAAGAGCTCCCAAAGCTCAATGTTCAACTAGGACCCTCATAGTAGGGTATTTCCATGACTCCCAACGTCTCTTTGAAGGACCTTACCAAGAGGCTTTGTGAGGATGTCGATAACCTACACATCCATCCTGAAATGGTGGATCTTGATTTCTCCCCATTCTACCATATCCCAAATAAAGTGGTACCTGATGCCAATATGCTTGAAATAGTCGTGGAACACGGTATTCTATGAATGGCCAATCCTACTCTGCAATATACAACAGTGGTTTTCAACACGTGCTCAAATGGCTTACTGAAGAGCTTCTTCAATCAACTGGCTTCATAATAAGCCATGCTTGTTGCTTTATATATTCAACCTCAGCGGTGCTCCCAAAGCTACAGACTTCAATCTTTGATTCAACCACGAAATAAAAGTGGATCCCAAGAAATATATTCACCACACTATCAGACCAACCAATATCGGAATACCCATGGAATATTAGATTCCCAGCAATGTACCTCAGACCATAGTTAATTGTATCACAGAGATATGTCAACAAGCAACTATCCAATATATGACGCTTAACCATAAAATGTTTCAGAGTCTTCGTAGCAAGGCATATGTCTGATCGGGTGTTTAACAAGAACACCAAGGCCCCTGCAAGTTGCCTATGTCTAGAGCAGCAGATTCTCGATTTTATCAGACCTTTAAGCTTAGGAAGTAGTGCATCAAGGGTAGGTCTTTCATCTTGACTATAAAAGTCAACACCCCCTTACATTGATAAATGAGAGGAACATCATTTGTTGGATAGACATCATCAATAGATGCATCTTTCACAAGCTAATCATCATAGCTTGACCACAGCTCCCTCTGAATATCAAGAAAGTGACCTTGCCCAAAACATAACCATCAAGCTATTTGCAACCTACTACCTTTCCTATCATTAATCCTTTGGTCCATGTGCCAAAGTCATCCAATCATAATTATGTAGCTTCTCTGGTAACAAAGATATATCGAATCATCATGAGAGTCATCATATCGTAATTTTCCTTCATCAACGTCCTTTCACATGGTCTTCCTTTTTGTAAAAATCATTGAGCAAGAAGAGTCATCAAGCCATTCTGCCAGGGATTCTATATCTCCCTCTGAGGACTTACATCAGTTTGTCATCTAGCCTTCAACAATGTGCTATACGAAAATTGTATCAGCAAGCTATGAAAAATTGGTTACCCGATTCCTACTGCAACAACTGATGTTAATTCTTCTAATTATTAATTCAATTAACAATTTACTTGTTGTGTGCTACGACAAATATTGAATTAAATACACTGCAGCCTACACCAATATACAGATCAAGCACTAAAAAATAAATGAGACAACCATGCAAACGACACACTTGTTTTTGGAATAAATGTCCCCAGGAAAACCAATGCTGCAACTCTAAGGCTTTTCTATTATTAAGCAGAAGTTCTGAATACAAATGTTGGTTCCCTCTCGGAAAACCAGTGGCAAAGAAATACAATGGCAGAGAACCTGAGTGAGTTTTACCTCACTTCACCCGGCAGAATCCGACAGCAAAACTGGCTAACCCCGGTTACAACTGCGTTGCCCCTTCGTAGTAATTGCGTGGAGCTCTATGAGGCTCTGCGTCAAGACTTCTACCCACTGTGTCATCTTTCCCAGTTGTTCCTGCAATTCCCAGCTCTCTACGTGGAAGGTAGCTTCCTGCTCTGCGCTAGCCCTTCTAGCTCTGCGTCAAGGCTGCTTGGGCCCAAATTGGCCCAGTGTCAACTCTCCCGGCTCTTGCGCTGCCTCCACAAGCTTATCTTTGCCTCTTTGTATGTATTCCCGAACTATCACTACCTCTCAACTACAAGATCTCCCCAATCGATTTCCCTTCTGAGAACTTCTCACCTTCGAAAAATGATTTCCTCAATCTCTCATTGTATCTTCTGCAACTAACCCCAAGCCTCCATTAATACTTTTCGTGTTGAGAAATCAACGGTCATGATCTAATCTCTAATCAACGGCTAAGATTAAATTAGACTTGATCCTCATCTCTTAGAAGCTTCTCACCCATATTTTCATTAATACCCATTAATATTTTAATTTTCCTAGGTTTGGACTTAGGAACCCCATTAAAAATATTAATTATTTTAATAAAATATAATCCGGGTGGAATTTCGCCAAACGATTTTTGGGTCTTGGAGATCTCATGTGTTCTAGCCCCTCCACAAAATTTAGGATCTAGATAACATCCAATGCTACCCAAAAATCAACACAAGATTCTAGGAAGCTTGCTTCCAATCAGAGAGAAACTTTGAAGAATCATCATGGTCCTTCTTCAACCACAGAGAAGAAATCCTCCCATGAGATTATCCAAAACCAACTGCTTTATTTCTTCTTTGCTGGATGATTGTTGCCAATGCATCAAACTACCCAATCCATTATAAGGATGTTCTTCTCATCCAGGCATTTGTATCCATACAGCCATTCTTCATAAAATTTTGGCTTTACATATCAAAGTGTCCAATGATCCAACCAAAAATCAGGGCCCTCTTAGTTCCCTCCTTCCAATGCTTTCTTCAAGAGGCACTTGCAAAAATCATTAACAAGCACTACCAAGAACAATATGTGATAATAAAAGCATGAGATCAAAATAACGATCTATGGTTTCCATGCAACAATGGAAGATGGAATCCTAGGGTTTTTAAATGCAAACCCTAGACCTAAAAGTCAAATCATCATCCTCATCAATTTCTCATATATAGATTCTTTACAAACCCTAGAAATCATGAGATAGGGTTCTTATGAGGGAACTAGCAATAGGGTTAGGGTTTTCATTTGGCTAGGGTTTCTCATGAACCATCTAGGGTTATCAAAACTAACAGACTCTTCTATCATATAAACATCTAATCCTCTTGTAATTTCAAACCCTTTGACAGAAATAACATATATTATACATACCTTAGAATTTACATACCTTTGTCCTTCATGATCATAAGGGATGCTTCCAAGTGCCTGCTCTAAGATGCCATGCTTCTTCTTCTAATTGTTCTTCAAGAATGAAAACTTCAAGTGTGCTACAACCCTTATCCAAGATGTCGAATTCAAAGGTGTTGTAATTTATTTTATTGCAGATACTACTATGGATGAAGATTGCTTCTTTTGTAACCAGTGAATGTAAACTAGATCCTTTGCCTTTAATAATAACTTTTATTGCTAGATCCTTGTAGCTTCTTCAACGTAGATAAGCTTTCAAAGGATGACAATTCTTCTTTTCGTGAGCTGACCCTCTTACTTCAGAGTTCTTCTTTCAATGAAGGTACTACAAGGCTTCAAGATAAATTATTGTATAGAACATTTCAAGGAGATTGTTTCTTCTCAAAACTGAAAGAGGATTAATGCCTTTCTTATCTCTATTATAAAAAAATCAAATACTTCCATTGCTTGATGCATGTAGCTTTCCCTCAAGAATGATCAAGTTGCCTTCCAATATGTATGACTACAAGATGTGTTACACAGTAAAATGTCATTGTCTCCTTGTCAGTCTCCCTACTGTGTCATGAAATCAATCCATCATGCTCATGCTCTCTGAAATGGCCAAAAAACCCTCTTTGCCTAAGTTTATTGGATCATCGCGACTGTTATTAAAATAACCGCGTTGACTGGCGGATGATAGTGTAACTGGTGCGCTGCCAGCGCGGAAGCACACGGGTTTTCCACGCTGGTCGAATTTCATAAACAGCGCACTCTCCGCTTGTATTAGATCGTGCTGACCAGACCTCTTCTGTAATTGAGATGCAATGCCAGCACGCCAGCCCAGTTATGCACCCGCGTTGATCCTGTTTGGGCGAGTTTGTTCTAACAGCCAGCCTTCCAGATGACTCCAGACCTGGTTGTTGGCTTTGTAAAGGTCGCCCTCCTTTCTATGGCATGTCTGTTCGCCTGATAACCCACTTTTCTTGGGGGTAAGCTCATCCTTTCACTATTCATGGAGACTCCTTCTCCTATATAAGCCTCCACCATTGCCATGAGCAGCTATTTTTTGGACATATAGACTTTGACATAGAGGAATTCATAGTGCATTAGTGTTGTTCTTAATAGGCATTTGGTGTGTTGTGTGTAGATTGCTATAGAGCTTGAGGAAGGTTATGAGTTTTTGGCCTTGTGTGAGAGAGAGAGTTGTTTGTCTTGGGAGATCTACCTTCAAGGGTGAATGCTGATGAGACATGCTGGCTGGACCCTCTAGAGAAGGACTCAATGTCAGAACATTGGTTGTGCTTTTCTCTATTTCTGATTAATAAAAGATAGATGACTACTCTTATGGTTCCATTCTCATTTGTCTTATGAATGATTAATGTGAATTACATCCTTTCTGACTGATGTATAGTTGCTTTTACTAGATTTTACGCTTGTGTTTGTCTTCTCTTTGCTTGTGCAGTTGTTCGCCCACGAGGATAGTGGAGGATTGTGACCAGCTGGAGCGAAGGAGCGAGAGTGACATCTCTTCGTCAAACATAGCACTCGAATCCAAGTAGGTGTCCATTACCCACTTGTTAATTGCAACTAGGAACTTGCAGAGTAGCATTGATTGATTGTTGCTAAACCCCTTTTGGGCTAGTAGGGATCGCCTCTATCCGTAGAGGGGATTTACCTCTCCAACAGTAGAGATGTCTAACTTTATGTAACTTGATGTAATGTAAACTTACTAACTTAGTGAAAGTGAAATAAAAATAACAAAATAAAAATATCCCATGGTATTGACCTATGGTATTAAGAACCCATGGTATTAATCTGGAATAGAACTTATTTAAGAGGGAAATTAAACTAGTCTAGATCCATCTTAGTTTGATATTATTTTTAGATACATAATTTGTTGTAGAAAAGTATGGAGTTTAATCCATGTGGCTTCTAGAAGTAAAACTTTTTTATGGATATGCTTAGGCATTTATATGGATGTGTTCGGTCAACCTATGTATTTTTTATGAATTGTTTCTATCCTTATCCCTAAGTTGTCGATGATAGTGTGAGTAGTTTGTACATTGTTTCATGCAACTACGTGATCTAGTGAACTCCCATGTTTACCATGTCACTGTGGCCAGAGAAGAGATGACAAGGGTTGTAGATGCATGTGGCATTCCATAAACGGTTGGACTTAGTCAACTCCCGTGTTTACCATGTGGCTGTGGCAAGAGAAGAGATGACAAGGGTTGTAGATGCATGTGGCAATCCATAAATGGTTGGACTTAGTCATCGCACTCTTGAAGGCTATTATGTGATTTAGGAAGGTGTTTTTAAGAAGAAGTGTTTTTAATAAGAGTAGGGTTAAAGGCATGTGATTTAGGAAGGTTCTTTTAAGAAGGGGTGTTTTTAAGAAGAGTAGGGTTAAGTAGGTATACATAACTTACACAACAATAAGTTAAGATGAAAAATAGTTGCTTCTTCATTCTAATGGTTTTTTTTGTGTAGTATATTCTCTTAATTTATGTGTAATAATGTGCTATAGTAATGGAGCTATGATGGATCTAGGATGGTAAGTTCAAAAATGAATAAGCTTAATTATGAAGGTGAGTTAGAGTGAGGGGAGGAGTTGGGGAAATATTAGGTAAAATGTAATTATTACATTTTATCTAATATTTTCTAGCTTCATCCACTTTTTACTAGGTTGTGAAAAATATTGGATAAAAGATAATAGCCTAGTATTACATTTTACACAACTCAAGTGGTCCAATTTTTGTTGTAATTTTTTTATATATTTTAAGTTTAAAAGTAAACAAATTCAACTATAAAATTAGCAAAGTTGAGGGGAAATATTGAGTAAAATGTAATATTTAGGCTTGGAAAATATGTGCTTAAATATAGTAACATCACATTTTGATAAGTATGTGTTGGGTAGTAAATATTGGGTAAAAAGTAAAATTAATATTATATTTTATCCAAGACTTCCCTCAATTGTTGACTTTTTACTAAATTTTTTCTTTATATTTGAGGTTCATATCTAAAATTAATTTCTATGTAAGCTTTTGATCTCACTACAATAAGAGATGTTGTAATGTTTAATATTTTAATTTGGTAAAAATAAAATTAAAGTAAATTTAATAAAAAAAAAACATTAAATTAATATTATATTTTATAACTATACTTATAATTAAATTTAATTAATAATTAAACCGTCTAAACTTGGAATCTACCAAGCACTTAGAGGGATCATATCTCTTTATGCTTTAAAAAAAGTTTTCATCTCAAAAAATTTGATCTCTAAGGTTGGTAAATATGGAGTTCACATGGATATATTTGAGTATTAATCATTATCTCTAGTAACAATTAAAAAGTGTTAATAAACTCTACTAACAATTAAAAAGTGTTAATAAATTGTGTGTTTAACTCTAATAAAAATTAAATTCTATGCTAAGTACTCAAGAAAAATAAAATTTTGATCCCATACCTTCTTCTTCCTACACTAGTGTGAATAATCTTTAAATAAACTATCATATTTATCATAGTATTGACGCTCTAAAAGGATCCCTTCATAGCCAAGAGCTTCATAAAACATTGTTAATAGTTTACAAATGATGTTAGATCTTTGGAATTCTTTTGGCTAGGAAGAACCACCAAACCTTTATTTACAAAGTATTACGAATTGAGTTGTTTTTAGACAAACCTAAAGAATTATATTCTTTATTAGATATTTTCTTTTCACATTGTTATGTTTTGATGAACTTAGATCAATTTTAACTCTTGATTTACCAAGCCATGAAATTTCTTTGAGGTTTGCATCTGAAGAGATTTATCTTTCTCAGCTTTTAGTAGATAGGGAGTTAAGATTATTTTCTTTTCAGGTTGTTATGTATTGATGAACTTATACCCATATTAACTCTTGATTTACCAAGCCCCATGAGATGAAATTTCTTGAGGTTTGCATCTCAAGAGATTTATCTTTATGGGCTTTTGGTAGATATGGAATTAAGATGGATAGAAGTTGGTGGATACATAACATTATGAAGAGAAAGTGTTTGAGAAGAATTATAATTCTTGTAGTTTGTCCAAAAATACTTAATTTCTAATACTTTGTAGACATGGTTTTGGTGGGTTCAACCTATCCAAAAGATTTCAAGGAACCATCATCATGTGTAAACAATTAACAATGTTTTATGAAGCTATTGGTTATGAATGAAATCTTTTCAAGTGTCAATATGATCACTTATTTAAAGATATCCTCACCTCACTAGTGTAACAAGAAGGTATGGTTTTAAAATGATAATTTTCTTGCCAACTTAGTATATACACTTATTCCTATTAGAGTTACCTATTAAATACAATTCATTATCACAACTTAATTGTTAGTAGACATACCCATTAAATACACAAATAGATCCATCTTAAACCTATCCATTAAATACACAAATAGATCCATCTTAGACTTATCAATTAAATACACAAATAAATCCATCTTAAAGTAAAGATATCCATACTAGTGTAAGAGGAAGGTATGGATTCAAAGTAATAATTTTCTTGCCAAACTTAATATAGATATTTAATTCTTATTAGAGTTACTTATTAAACACAATTCATTATCACAATTTAATTGTTAATTGCTAATAAACTTACTGATTAAATACATAGATAGATCCATCTTAAACTTACCCATTAAATACACAAATAAATCCAATCTTAAAATTGGATTTCCCAATGCCAAAAAAGATCACATTTCTTGAAAGCAGATCTAAACATAACTATAACTACAATTCTAAGAATTATAACTTTAATAACCAGACTAAGTTTTTCGATATTATATTTACTCTATTGCTTATAATAACATTATTGGCGTACAAAATGCTATTCAAAATTGCTATTAAAAAAACAAAAAAAGAGTGCAACTTCTTTGGCAAGCAGGATAGTGATGAGGATAAACTGCTTCTACCACGAACAATAATTAAAAGTGTTTGAACTACAGTGCAATAAAATGCAAAATATTGATAAGCTCATTGGACCACTAAGTATAATTAAATATGTTTGAACTCCAGTGCAATGTAATAACCATGTTAGGCATGTGTTGATGTGTGAATAAACGTAACCTGTCAGCAGATAATATAATAGCGGATAAAAGCTACAACATCATAGTATCCCATTCAAGTAAAAGTCCTTTGTGGCTATTACTGACTCACTGAGCACCAACAGAATATAATATATCCAAAAGCAAAGAGCAAACAGAAAAACAGTAAAAACCTATCAATACACTCTGAATATTTACAAAGAGCAATCTACTATATTGTATTTCCCAACAGGATAAGTGAGATAATAAAAGTGGGTTAAGATGGAAAGTCAATTTTTCCACTTATAAGACAAACAATTATTAGATAAATAAATTAAAAACGAAAATTATTATATAAATGAAAACAAACTTGAGAGAGCTAGCCATCCATGTTCGGCTTCAGATGGTCTTCATATCGGGTCTCAAATCAAATGCAGAAACACTTCCAAATGAATATTCAAAAGGACATGGGGGAAGACAAATCCATGACTCCTCCCTTAAACTATAAACAATCACATCCGTTTTCACTTTGAAGCACACATAATCTCCCACTCCTGTAACCAAAAGGCGAGGCATAACCTTCTTCGAAAGATCCTCACATATGGATGGAGGCATCCTTGTGATCTCCTTCCACGATATGGATGGAGGCATCCTTGTGATCACCTGCTCAAGCTCCCAAATTATTAC
Source organism: Pinus taeda (assembly GCA_000404065.3). Lineage (NCBI taxonomy): Eukaryota > Viridiplantae > Streptophyta > Pinopsida > Pinales > Pinaceae > Pinus > Pinus taeda. The sequence continues at coordinate 18,247 of APFE030440672.1, read as the reverse complement.
CTTTTCAATTCTAATATTTGCAGCAAAATTGCGTATTAACGCTGCTACAAGAATCCGCGATCCACAGGCAATCAGCGATGGCCATATTTCAGCATCAGTAACATCAGGTAATGGCGCAAAAACGAATGTCCCATCTCGGATGCTGAAACCCATAATGTGCTTATGCTCGGCCGTGTCTTTTGTCATACAATAGAAGAAACCCTCGCTGAAAACGATATTGTGTAGGTAGATTGCCTGAAAATTTCTGGGCAGATGCCCCACAATCCTCCACGACTTTTCCAAGGAATCGTAGATTTCCACGATCTGGGTTTCATTATTTTGCCCTGATTTACCCACCGCCATTACTTTATGTGTATTCTTCTCCCATGCTGTAATGCCAATGGCCATGATTGTTTGTATAGACGACATGGCGGGAAGATAATAGAACTTTTGAGTGAGAGGATTGCAGACAACACGGCTGAACAATTTTGGATTGAAGAATATCATACCTCTGTCCGGTATCATACCTATATCATACCGCGTATTGGCTCTGCTCGATATGGAGAATTTGGAATAGACCATAACTATGCGCGCCAAGGAGAGGCCTGCAGCCGATCCCTCGCATATTAAGCTATTGATTACGACATCGCTCAGACGTTCCTGCAAGAAGGAAAGGGAGGAGCACTACTTCTTCCATGTCTGTGTGTGAAAACAATAAGCCACACAATGATCTTGAACCTCGAAAGGGATGAGAACCAGCCAAGGGTTCCGGTTAGGAGGTGACTCGGCCCACTGAGTAGCTATAAATTTGGTGGATGAAAAGATGTCATTCCATGGCCTGCAGACTCTGCGACACGTACAGACATATTCAAATGGAATGAGGCCCAGTATCTTCTCCTGGAGTTCCTCGGGCAAGAAAGACCAGCCTGGGCACTTGCTGCTCACACTCTCCATTGCTATTGCTATCAACGCTGGTCAATCCTCCGGGGTAGTAAAGAAAGCAGGGCCGAAGGTTATAAAGCGAAAGGAAGATTTTCTAATAAGGTGTGTTATTTCCAAAGATGTTGACAGCTAGTTCCTATATATTATGGCGGTCGGTAAACTTGAATACCTACTGAAGTGCAGATCTAGTGTAGTTTTTTCAAATTTTTAATAAAATTATGTTATCTAAATGTAAAGTGCAAAATTGAATACCTAATGAAGTGCAGATGGTAGGTTTTCCAAAATTTCATAAAATTATGTTATCTAAACGTAAAGTGCAGATTAGTGTAGTTTTTTCAAATTTTTAATAAAATTATGTTATCTAAATGTAAAGTGCAGATCCCGTGTAGGATTTTCTAATTTTTAATAAAATTATGTTATCTAAATGTAAAACGTAAACTTAAGAGAAGTTTCCTGGATTTCGGGCATGCAATTTTAATCGAATTCTCATGACACCAGTGTAACATGATCGAGGTTATTTACATATTGTTTAATGAGTTTGTTAAAAAGTCTGAATGCCCGTCATTTGCAAAGATGGTGACAACGCATGACAAGTTCGCAGAATTTATGGCTCGCTCTAAACTTGACCTGTTAAAGTGAAGATCTAGGATAGATTTTTCAGTTTTTTTAATAAAGTAATGTTATCTAGACGTAAATATTAAATGTAAATGGAACAAAAAAAAACAACCAGCCGTGTCTACGAGGTGTGATATACTAAGATATAGAGCATCACAAGTGTTGGGCTATTTTTTTTTCTTTCCTTTTCTCTTAAAGACATCTACTCATCATAAATATTTACTAGTTACATCTGAGGAACATGACATATCCTCCTCTTTCAAAGAAAGCTATGGATATAGAGAACCACAAGTGTTGAGGGGCTTTTCTTTCTTTCCTTTTCTCCTAAGGACATCTACCCATCCTAAATATTTACTAGTTACATCTCAGGAACATGGCATATCCTCGTCTTTCAAAGAAAGCTCCATCACTTCTGCCTCCTTAGAGTATGAGATACCCTTGTCACTATCTCCATCACTTTTGCCTCCTTAGAGTATGGGATATCCTTATCACTATCTCAATGATGAGTCTCATAAGGCAGTTTTTGCCATTGGTGGCAACCACAATTAGTGTTGATGAACTTGTTGCAAAACCTTTTCCATTAAAGCCAAAGGCGTGTCCACTCTGAGCTACACATGATCTTGGGAGGCTAAAGAACCAGGACATATCTTTTCTTGCCAGAGGTTATCTTTCTTAAGACCTTCCTCATTCTTTCCATTTGAAGGTACCTTCCAATCACGCCAACCACGGTTAGGTTTTGGTGGCTCTAGGGATCTGACACTCCTTTAGGACATACATTCTAAAGATGCTGGGGCTGGTGATCTGAGTTAACTCAACTCCCAGATTTAACCAAGAAATTTTGCTTTTGTGATGTGATTAGAATTGCATTTAAAATAGCATAATGAACACATATCCATGTTGTAAAGGGAACATGACAAGAATCAACAACATAAAACACAAGATGTTGATAATAGAGTTCGTCTAGGAGGGACTACATCTGCAGGCCTTGGTGTCAAGATGGTGTAGGCTACTGCATTAAGTGCTAGAAAGAGTGATGATGTACATGCATGTGTTTTCTCTATCATACAAGGAATATACCCTCACGCAGGAGTGGCTTCAAGAGATGTTCCATTGTAGGGACTCTCATTCAAAAAATGACTCCTATCAACATGACATAGTTTCATGTATGTTAATAATGAACATCCCGCCAACATGGCATCAAAGAGATCTCAATTCAAACATACATGGAAATGCATGAGTATCCCATCAACTTGACAACAAAGGGATCTCGATAAAAATATGACAATAAGTACATCTCACAACAAGAACAAAACAAGAACCCACATCAAACATCAAACAAGGATCTATACAACATAATGCGTCTCAAGCAAAGAGACAAAGAAGTACATGATCACACTGCGTATACCTCACATCAAGGAGTTATCTGAAGAAGAGGATGATAAACTGTTGGATCTGGCTGCACCATCAATCTCGTGGCGTAGAATCTCATGGAAAAGACTACTCGCACATTGAATGCTGACACTTGCACTAGAGTTTGAAAAGTGGCTGAAAAATGAAATGATCGAATGGAGAATCTCATTGGGCCGTCGGATTCATGGCGTTGAATAGTGTAAAATCGACTGTCAAATTTCTAAATTCTGATAAAGTGAAAATTTGGAGCTACATGAATCTTCTATATTCCCCCTATATTCCTCAAAGATTCCCTCCTCCAGGTCATCTAAAGATCTATTTCTCATATCAAAATTATGTCTAGGCCATCAGGTTTGTGTCATTGAGAGGTGTATGATAGACATAAAGTTTGTCCAATTTGGACATTGGCAAAATTTCGCCCTCTTGGAAATTTGGCTCATTCATGGTTTCGCCTGCTCTTTTCCAAGCTCATGGTTCCACCTGCAAAAATTAAAAAAATATGTGTCCTCGTTTTCGTTCTCTCTTTTACCCTTGCGTACTAACCAAATGAGGGTTTATATGACGTTGGGGTAATGGAGTCTGTTTGGCGCATTGGTAATTTGGGCAATTTGTTAAGCGGAGGTTGGGGGATCAAATCCTGCCTCCCCATAGAATCCACATATATATTTTTAAAAAGGTGTGTTTACATAACCATAACTGTTGGTATAATAAATGGTAATGGTTACGTTGATTATGGTGATCGTTTATTTTGGCATGGTTTGATGAGTGGGTTGGAGCATTTATGGCATTGTTGGTTTTTAGCGTATGCCATATGGGTCCGCCCGGTGGGGGTTGACCCACGTGGACGAGGCGGGTTCAATTCCCACCAACTCCATTAATATATATAGCACATTAATGATGTTTGGTGGGGGGTTCAATTCCCGCTGCTTAGCCAACGTTAATATTGTTTAACATTAATGTGGTTGGTTGGGGGTCGACAGGGGGTCATGCCCCATCGGCCATTTAAGTTAACTATTTGTTTTTATAGTTTTGGATTTCGGTGGTTTGATTTTTTTCATAATAATAGACATTTTCAAATATTTCGAAAATAAGGGATATTGGGCAACTCAAAGAGGCCACAATTTCACCAATTTTTGAGATCTAGGTTCCCACGCCGATTGACGGTGTATTTGTAGGACACTTAAACTTGGCCCACGGCCCAACTTTGACCAACACTTTGACTAGCTCGTTTTCCCTCATACGAGCTCGGATTTGAATGTTGTTCACACCGTTGGAATTAAGGCGATGAGCACTTCGATTTGGTGTTAATTTGAGAGTGTTCTGACCATTTTTAATTTTAACCCTTTCTAAGTCCTGTAGGACTTATGCATGTGCTTGGAGCCACCTAGATCAATCCTCCCCACTAAGGAGCTTTTGGTCCTCCAAAAGCATGAAAAAGTCACTTCTCTGTACCCTATCTAAACTTACAAGTGTGTGATAAGTCACCTTTTCTTCTCCTTCACCTTTGTCCTTGGGAGCCATAAGCGATGAGTCGACACCTGCAACCTCTACAAACCTGTAGTACAATGCTTTTCAAATTACATGCTTGATTTACATGACCAACTAATGATCCAAGCATCCCATACTTGCCACGAGTTTATAACACATACTTGGTGGTCAATTTTACATCAAAATGGAAGCAATACCCCAAGTATGAAAACAAGGCCAAAATATCATTGTTGTGTCAACAAGTGATGCAAAACTCATGATCCAGATGGATTTTGGTGGCCACCCACCTATCCCACTTGGACCCCCACAACTCTCTCTTTTAGCTTTTTAGTTTCCGTAATTGTAGCACGATTTACTATTTTTAGGAGTTTTTTAGGTCTTGAACTTTTGAAGCCGTTTTGAGGCCCTACACAACTTTCTTTGGGAAATCTGGGAGCAACATGGGTCCATGGATGGATGTTTCTCTTCCCAATGTTGTATTTCTCAGATAGATCTTTCTAATGAGCTATTGTACGCTTCAAACGAAGATCAGGTGCCAAACTTACAACCCCGGGAAGTTGATGTACCAACTTACCCAAAACGGAGCCCACAATTTCGTGTTTCATCTTCTAGGGTTAGGTTTTGGGATGTTAAGGGTTTTCCATTGTTTCTCAACAATAAATAAGCATTCGAGCCTCATTGTAATAGAGTTCAGAGGCATGTAGCCACCACATCTCTTCTCAGAGATAAGCTACCATCGCCCTACTTGGTTTATTTCCATTGTTGTTTGTAAGCATATTTTAGTATTTTAGATTAACAAAATGAAGTATTATTTCCACTGCATCTCTGTGTTTATGGCTATCTCTATGATTTATTAAGTTCATGTTTAAATCTAGATCAATGGTATTAGAGGGGTCTGCTTTTTCTCTATTTTTCTTTGCATGTCCCCATCGAGCTCGGGATATAAGAAGTTAGGGCTCGAACTGGCCGAACCTTTGCAAGACCAGCCTCTTAAATCCCGATGGCGTCCCATGGAGGATGAGAAGAAAGATGAGGGGGTAGGAGATCCTATCAAAATCTTGCTCGAAGAAGCCCTCGAGTGACCAAAGAACGCGATGATGGATAGCGTTGTGCAGATCCTTCAACAGCTACCCAGAGGTGATGCATTGGCTTCCAACAACTACCCTAGAAACACCACATGGTTTAAGGTACAAGTTAATTTTGAAATCCCCATATTCAATGGTCAGATAGACGCAGATGCCATAGATAAATGGTTAAATATGCTAGAGGGTTATTTTTCTGTTCATTAATTTTTGAGTTGGGAAAAGATTATTTACGCTCTTCTCAAAGGAGCCCCCCACGTCAAGGATTGGTGTAAAACCTACTGCGAGCAGAAAGATGAAAGTATGGGCTCACTATTTTCAAACACACCCACTTGGAATTCATTCCGGGATGCCATCAAGGAGCAGTACTACCCTGTCAAAAGATATGAGGACAAATACATAAAGTGGACCATGCTGTGGCAGGGAAGGGACCAAGATGTGCTGGAGTTCACAAACATTTTTCATACCCTTCGCACATAGTTGGGTATCAAAGATTACGAGTTGCATCTCGTACTCAAGTACTGTGGTTGCCTACATAGATACATCCAAGAAGAGACGGAGTTCCTGAACATCTCCTCGCTCGGCACAATGTACCAATACGCTGTCAAAATCAAGCAAAAGTTCAAACAAAAAAAGATATAATTTGGATCTGCGAATCCGAAGACCAAAGGACAAAGCCAAGGCAGGGTGACCCAAGACAACCCATCGAAGCCGCAAGAAAATAACAACACCACGAAGTTGAAGAAGGACACGGGAAAGTGGTGTGAGTTCCACAAGAGCCCCACTCACAACACAAGTGAGTGCCAGACCAACGAGTTGTTGTTGACCGAGTTGAAGGCTTCAGAGTCGGGTGTATGTTTTGACCCTGAGTCGGAACCTGACAAGGGGAATGGAAAAGGGAAACAAATCATTGATGCGGAGCCCAAAATCACTATTTCCACCGCTAATATCTAGAAGAATGAGCCCGAAGATCCAGAGGAGGGGGTGCGTCTTTTCCACCCATAAATGTGGGTGAAGGATTCACCGTTGCAATTCATTATCGACAGTGGTAGCCAAAAGAACCTCATTTTAGCAGAGGTTGTGAAGTGGTTGGGCCTACTGACTACACCACACCTACAATCGTACAGTATCGAGTGGCTTCACCAATGACGAGATCTCTGTGTTCGCAAGCAGTTTTTCCTTCCCTACAGCATCAAGCCCTTTACCGATGAGGTATTATGTGATGTTGCACCTCTGGATGTTTGTGATGTACTATTTGGCTAGCCATATTTGTGGAGGTGACATGTTGTGTATGAGTCAAGGCCTCGCATTGTTATTATTACTTTTGGTAATTCATTATAGGATACCGGAGGTAGCCCCACCTATTGCCACCTCTTTGATCTCTGCTAAGAAATGCAGCAAGATCGTCTCCCAGACTAGGAAATTCATTTTATGTCTGGTTCACTCCCAAAGTAAGGGTAATATTGTTGCCACATCCATGACCCCCGCGAAGGGTTCGTCCATGTAGCATCAACAACAAAGGGATACGGTCATGACATAACACAGGAACAACTTCTCCTCACCCACAGGGGTACCACAGAAGTTTCAGGTGGGCGACAAAGTTTGGTTACATATGCCGAAAAAATTCCTTACAAGATCCCATCAGAAGCTCAGACCACTCTGACATAGTCCTTATAGAATTACCAAGGTTGTGGGAAATAATTCTTTAGAGCACAACATTACTCCATTTTCTCGCCTGCACAAAGTGCTCAATGTGTACCGCCCTTGACCATGCTTCCGACCACTACTCGACACATCCAAGATTGCAGAATAGCTCACCAGGGACCAAGTTCAGCGGATGGAGGAACTGAACGCAATGGGGACCATTGCTTCCTAAGGGGGGAGAAATGATCTAGGTGGATGTTGGTGGCTACCCACCTATCCCACTTGGACCCCCACAACTGTCTCTTTTAGTTTCTTAGTTTCCATAATCGTAGCACAATTTACAATTTTTAGTAGCGTTTTGGGTCTTGAACTTCCGAAGCCATTTTGAGGTCCTAAATGACATTTTTTGGGAAATCTGGGAGAAATATGGGTCCATGGACCTTTGTTGCTCTTCCCAAAGTTGTATTTCTTGGATAGATATTTCTAATGAGCTATTGTATGCATAAAACAAAGATCGGGTGCCAAAGTTACGACCTCGGGAAGTTGATGTACCAACTTACCCAAAACGGGGCCCATAATTTGGCATTTCATCTTCTAGGGTTAGGTTTTGGGATGTTAAGGGTTTTCCATTATTTATCAACAATAAATAGGCCTTCAAGCCTCATTGTAATAGAGTTTAGAGGCATGTAGCCACCACATCTCTTCAAAGAGATAAGCTACCATCACCCTAGAGTTTTGTCAAGCTTGAGGAGGATAACATATGATTGTTCTATAATCCACCCTTCGGGTGAACCTGTTGCTATATTTTAGCAAGCCTAGTTACAGTGAAACTCGTTCTCGTCCATTTGGACGAGTTTGTCGCTATTAGGTTTTAACGAGTTTAGCGACAAAGATAACTTGGTCTCTTTCAATTTTAGAGAGTTTGAAAGAAACGGAAAGGAGACTCCAACGATTCTTTTTTGTCATATAATCCCTTGAGTCTGAAAAAGCGTAAAATAATACAAAAGTGATGAATTTTCGATAGTTTTAACGAGTCGAACAAGACAAGCGCTCGATCTTTTTGTGTAATAATCCGTCAGGTCCAAAAAGATTAAAATCTAGAGGAGGGATAGCACTTCCAATGCCTTTAACAAGCCGGAGAGGCCAATCGCTCAGCAATCTTTTCATATTTTACGAGTGAGGTGAAAAGAGCTTAAAGAACACTCGTTTTCGAGGAACGAGTGATGGTTTTTGGTAGCAGCTGATTCCAGGTAAGATTTGGAATTTTCCAATCACGGCAGTGTCACAAGGATGGCTAACAGAATTACTCTTTGTAGATGTTTCTAGAAGGGGTAAACAATCATATGGGGGTGAATGATCGGCTAAAAACAGAGTGGAGGTGATGGTGAGAACACGACCAAGGCTCAAAAGCTGGCGATAAGGCATTCACAATGGTTATTTACCGGTTCATTTTTTAATGAGCTTAAATGGTGGGGGAAACATTTTCTCATGACTTATGTTTATTTTTTAACGATCTTGAGCTATGTGCTAAAACTACTCGTGGAGGGTTTATTTTTTAACGAGCTTGAACTCTGCGACAACATTGCTCGCCAGTTGTATGATAAGAATGTCTCATTCGAGATGCTATTTTGAAGTGGCTTACATCTCTCAAGCCTTACCACGGATCCTTTCTTTATGCAAGTTAGGAAACGAATAGCCTTACGGGTTTAAAGGGTTAGAGGTCCTAAAAATTTAAAAAATAAATAGTCGCTCCTCACTTGCATGCGGAAAGGTTTGCATGCCCCCAAGTATAGCGAAAAATTTCCAGGTTACCAAGAAAGTTCTATCCGCGTAGCGGATAAAATGCTTCCTCGGCGATGTCCATCTGTTACACGGGAATAGTCTCCACTCGGATACTACTATTCCCACTAAGATGGGTGGCTATCTTAGAAACAAACAATCAAAGTCTACTATTGATTCCTTTTATGAAAATAGACGAGAGGAGAACCAAGAGGGCCAACCTGAGTCTTGCGCTTGATTTCCTCTCCTTCTTGATAGATTTTCGCTGCTTCTTCTTTGTCTGCCTAGCTTGAAGGACCTGTGGAATCACAAAAACATACAACTATGCAAGAAACAAGGATCTAAATTCATAAATAATGTAGGATCAGATGTGCATTCACCATATACATGCATATATAAACAAGTACACAAGAATATGGAAGGAAACAAGAATAGATTTATTCAGATGAAAAGTAGCAAGAAGATTACAACCATGTGCTCTAACCCAGCATCATCCTCCAGCTAAGAAGCCCTTCTTCACCTCAAGAAAATCTAGATCATCCAACACTGTGAATGTACACCAGAATACCAATAGCACTTCTCTATAAGATACAAAATTCCAACCTCTCGATCTCTGTGATGAGTGATCCATATATAGATTATTACAGAGAGGTGAGCCATCTTTTGGGATCTTGATTAGTGTCTTCTCTCTGATAGTTCCTGCTTCCACTCGGAGAATGATGATCTCTTACTCATCCCTGGTCGAAAATGGAGAGGCAAGTGTCAGAGGGGAAGCTTCTAGAAGATTCCATGATCTTCCACCTCGCATTTTTGTCCCTGCCATTTGTCCATTCCCGACCATCGCACCCTACAAAGGAGAAAATTAGTATGCATCACACCCTGTACATTGGGAAGGTGATATGCATCACACCCTCTGCATTGAGCTTTTAGTATGGTCCAGTTTTGACCATTTAAGAGCAGTTTTCAGTGGAGAACATTCAGGAGATGATGTAATGAGTTGACCTTGTTCCTTTAGGTAGTGAAGAAACACTTTTAGGGACTTAAGATACCTCAGTTTATGGACATTTGTGATTGGGGTTGAAGTGCCCAAAAATGTCTATAACAGTTGCCCCCTAAAGCATGAGGTCGTTAATCTTTTTGATGTCGGGTGAAATGCTTTACTATGAGGATCTGAAGTTTTTCCGAGCTGGGAGGCAACCTGTAATAAGATACAATACAATACTTTATTTTGACAACATTTTTTGATGATCTAGCTGAGGCAGGCATTGCCATGCTCAACTTTATAAATTCATTTTCATGTACATAGGACAAACAATCATATGTGTGACACACTGATGATATGGACACATCATCCTTTGATTTGGATGATCATCTGTTCGGCAATGATGTACACTGGATGTTTTTCTATTCCTGACTATATCCCAACCCGGATGGATGAAACTAGATCTGGGGCTTCAAAACTCGTTCAATATTTACTCGGAGTACAAGTCGATCCATGTGAAAAATGTTCTGGAGTCGAACATGGAAAGACCGCCTGATTACCAGCCAATGATGTAAGTTGTTAACAGGCGCGAGAGGAATCACCAATAATAACAATGACCCTCAAGGTACTACAGTACAATTTACATGGTGTGGAAAGGGACTTGGCGTCGAACACCACGCAAAATCTCTCGGTCGAAGGCCATTGATGTAAACCTGTCGCCGACAGTGAGAAACTTGACATTGAGGCATGGAAGATTCAAAGTACTGAAAGGGTTGTTCCTAAGTCAAATTCTTGGATAATGAGCAGATGTTGACAAGAAGCGACTCGTCACGGGAGGGCCTTAATGAATCCCACATCAATGACACAGAACGAAGAAAATGATTTTGGAGGTGAAAACAAACTGACGATATAGGGTTCAGGGTGGTGGTCATGAAGGAATGAAGCATGAATGTATTGCAATGGGTGAGATACAGGTGAATTGTCTGAATGACTTCTCTTGAACATATCGGCGACACTGACGATGGATTTGGTAGCATTTAACCCCCAAAGATGGATGGAGCTATAGTTGTTGATGACCAAATTGCTGAATGACCAATGAATGCGAACAAAACCCAACCCAGCATGGATGCGGAAGGAAAGTGTCATGTTCAAGAGCGACTTTCTACCAATAAAGTTTCTTCTCATTTTCTTCCGAATTTTCCCCAGTCATTGCTGACCAGTACCTCTTTATTTTTGTCAAGCTTGAGGAGGATAACTGTCATGCGGAAAGAGTTATTTTTGCTGACAAAACTAACCTCCCTAGGAGTCTAAGACTCTCTAGTGACAAACAAGACAATTAAGAGCAATCCTTCTCTAAACATGCATTATCCTATGAGAAACCAAGTGTTTTCCGATTGGACGAGTTTGTCGCTATTCGGTTTTAACGAGTTTAACGACAAAGATAACTCGGTCTCTTTCAATTTTAGAGAGTCTGAAAGAAACAGAAAGAAGACTCTGAAGATTCTTTTTCATTGTATAATCCCTTAAGTCAAAAAAAGCGTAAAATAATACAAAAGGGATGAATTTTCAATAGTTTTAATGAGCCGAACAAGAAAAGTGCTCGATCGTTTTGTGTAATAATCCCTCAGGTCCAAAAAGATTAAAATCTAGAGGAGGGATAGCACTTCCGATGCCTTTTAACGAGCCGGAGAGGCCAATCACTCGGCAATAACCACGACAATGTCACAAGGATGGCTAACAAAATCACTCTTCGCTGATGTTCCTCGAAGGGGGAAATAATCATATGGGGGTGAATGATCAGCTAAAAACAGAGTGGAGGTGACAGCGAGAACATGACCAAGGCTCAAAAGCTGGTGATAAGGCATTCACAATGGTTATTTACCGGTTCATTATTTTTAATGAGCTTAAACACTGGGGGAAACACTTGCTCATGACTTATGTTTATTTTTTAACGAGCTTGAACTATGTGCTAAAACTGCTCGTGGAGAGTTTATTTTTTAACGAGCTTGAACTCTGCAACAACATTGCTCGCAGAGAGTTTATTTTTTAATGAGCTTGAACTCTACGACAACATTGCTCGCCAGTCGTATGATAAGAATGTCTCATTCAAGATGCCATTTTTTATGGAGCTTGCACCTTTTGAAGCTTTGCCCCGGAGCCTCTTGGATGCGTGCTAGGAACGACCAACTACACCTCTCTACTTAACTACTAATATCACCATCAAGGCTAGGTAGGACAATTTTTCCTTTACTTTGTCGGCGCGCAGATTTCCCCTGCAAAGATGAATGGTTTTGGCCACTCACCCGTTCTAGGCAGTTGAAGTCAGCAAAATCATAGAGCTAACATTAGCTGGTCATTTCTTGCTTGCTTACAAAAGGTTTGCATTCCCCCAGGCATAGTGAAAAATTTCCAGGTTACCAAGAAAAATGCTTCCTCAACAATGTCTATCGAAACAGACAAAGGTGAATGGCACAGACGCACCTCCACTCACATAACTTTGACGAAGGTATCTTATTCCAACCTGTTCCCATTTTCCTGTAAGGACGGGTTCGCTAAACTATTCATATACCCCTCGCGGAAATCCACTCTATACTTGAGTTTTTCCTGCCGAAACAGACCAGGGTGCACGCCCTTCAGTCATACCTTCCTGAATGACTCGCGCTCATCAGGTGGACGGACTAGAGACCGATGAGACATTTATTGCGTGAAAAGACCGTTTAGGGATAGCATTTGACTATTTGCGATGTGTGATCTAGGGAATGACATTTGGTCCACGAGCTTGACCATTCTACCTTCATGCAGAGAACACATTACTCTAAAGAGTGAGGAGACGATGGCTGCCATGAAATAAATAAAGTCGCGTCCAACGAGTAGATTGTAATCTAAAGGTCCTTGAACTACCATAACATTCATGTGAACGGTTTTCCTTCTCAAAGTAATGGGCACATTTGGAAGGATCCCTAAAGGTCGACTGGTTCCCTTGTCGAAGCCTGTTAGATTTCTCATTTCATGCAAAACCGATGGTGAACCAAGCGCTTTCCAAGCAGTTGAGCAAAGGATACTCACAGAAGCCCCTTCATCAATGATGGTACCAGCCATAACCATTCTATAAACTTCTACAATAGTTTTGAATGGTACATTGGCCGGTAAACGGGGTCTGCCTAGTAGATTCCAGTCAAAGGAAATGACTAGGTTGCTTGGTGGTGGGACCGAATAGATGGCCGGATATGACTCTGATGAACTTCCTTCCTGTGGTAAAGGAATAGGAGGACTGCCCCCAAGCTCATCGGAGTCAGTGTTTATGAAGAGAATTTGAACGGTGTCATTCTCTTTCTCTTCAGTGATGGTATCATTCGAAGATGAACACTCTGAAGGCAAGACCGGGTCAACTGTCATATCGACCCTTTGACTTTCATCTGGTATGGATTCAGAGGGTTCATTTTCAATGATAGGTGCTTCGGCTGACCACAATGATGGGCAAGTGAGATTTTCAACCGGTGGAGGGCTCGGCAAGAGTTTTTGATATACAGGAGGAAGTCGTAGCGGTGAAACCAGATGATTATCCAAAACTCTTTTAGCCTCTTCAAGGAAGGGACAACGGTCGATGGCGTGATCACCTTCACACAAATTACAAGGAAGTTTAGGATTCCTTCTTTGTCCATGTGCTTCACTTTCACTGGTTGATGGTGAGCATTCAACATGATCGCCAGAGGTTGATGCTACCAGATGGTGCAAATGAGGAGACTAGTCCCTTAAGATCCGCGGGATACAGGGACAATCTCGGTGGAAGTGGTCTCTGTTGCAAATGACGCAAGGAGATTTAGGTTTTGACTATGCGGTGTGTGGATTTTTGCTAGACGATACTTGGTTGTTCCCTTTCGATTTTGGTTCCTTTTTCTTCTTTTCCTTTTTCTCTTTCTGCTCTTCTTCTTCTCAGTTACTTGAATTTTAGCTTTATCGGCTTTGTGAAGAGAAGAGGAAGGGGGAGAAGGAGAATTAGATGAAGCAGAAGGTTGGGAAGCACCTCTAGTGTCGTCTAGTTGCTGGTTAGACTATTCAGGAATTGTGGGATTCTGAACGACATAGGTAGAGAAGAGCCAGACTGACACGCCAATTGTCAATCCTGGAAGTGACAAAATGGCCATATGGGGTGGACCAACATCTCCCCAAGATAGGAAGGGACTAGGATTTCCTTCACGGGGAAATCCTTGGTTGGTAGACTCCATTTTCTCAACCTGAAGATCAACTGGGGAATTTGTGACATTATTCCGATTTAAAATAAATTTTTAGAATCTTGGATACAACTTGTTTTTTCAATTTTAAAGATTCGAGAAAAAACAAAAGATGACTCTAGTCACCTTCAATTTTTATTGAGCTCAAAGTGACAAGCGCTCAGAGGACCCTTTCCGTTGAGTCTGAAAAGGAGAAAAATGGACTTCTCTGGAGATCTAGGCAGAGAGGATTACCAAACCAATCGTAAAACTGCAGAATATGTTTTACGGTACGGCAACCAGTCTTCCCGAATGCTGTGTTCAGTGCATTACGATCGATAGGGCGGCAGACACAGCTTCCTAAGGATAAAGGATGCAGCCTATAGTGGTCTCCCAATATATACGCGATGATACGTGGGAGCACAAGTCTATACTGGCACTTGCCATCTCAGAGTGGAGGAATCACCCAACCAGCACTGAAAGCAATAGTTACCAGGCTTTACGATGTCGGAATACGTCTCTAGCCTAGACCTCTAGATGTTGCATTAAGTTCCAAAGCGTTGTTATATTCATTGAGATTTATTTTAAGATGATCTTGCTTAGCAGTTTGCCTTTCAGATTCACTACGCGATGTATGTATAATTCGTAAATGCAGTCTAAGATGATAAATAGATGTTTTATCTTCTTTCAGCAATGAAAATCCCAGCTACTAAGGGGAAGAAAGTCAAGCATCTTTTCTTCACAGAGCATAGAGCACACGCTAATATGCACAGTCCTAAATCAAGCCAAGCATTCAAGATGTAAATGCACATGCATGTATTGGTTTTTAGTTCCCTTAATGTGTAAATGACACTAAGAAAACTATGTGCAAAACTGAAATACTTTTAAAGCGAATGTACTCAACAAAATTCTTTTTCAAAATGAAGTGAAAAGAAGAGAGACACTTTGCGATTTTGAAATGGAAATTGCTTTTTGACACTTTAAAACTAGTAAATCAAGTCTTACTCAATGATAACCATATAATCAACTATCTAAAACAATGTGATTTCTTTCTAAAACTGAAAACGACAGCTACGACACTTTCAGACCTAGAGACGATAGTTCGACTATGTTATTTTTTGCAAAAGAGAACTAAAACAACGCACAATACATAAAAAAATGTTTATCGTTCTTTGCACTAAGGAGGCTGAATAATGCTAGAGAAGGGGGGATTCATAGAAGCACACTGATTACAGACAGTAAAAACTCTTGAATAAGATTGAAAACAGTGAGAAAAATCCACAGTCGGAGGGTAAAATCAGTCCTCCCATACCATCGCCCCTGTTACAGAGTGAACTCAGTATGCAGCGCAGTTACTCCATTCTGGAAGTGCGATGCATACAGGCTGTCGTGAAGGCAAGGTGTGATGGTTACAGTATGAGACTCTAAACGAGACTTCATTCATAGTTTTCAGTTTAGTTTAGGTGTTTAAGCTGAATAAGTGCAGATCAATGTATGTAAAAAGACAGGGGTGATTTTAGAGGTTACTAAAGACACTACTTAGGGAAATTAGATTGCTTGCAGATCTATTCTTTAAATTATAAACAAAAACCCAGAGATTGACTGAAGTAGCATTGATCTACTTTGCATTTGTATGACAAATGCAGTTCTAAGGCTAGCTGGCTTGACTTCAGGCTCTGTCTGTATGTTTATAAAAGGAACAAGGATAGATAGGCTAACAAGTAATCTAGTCGCTCCCCAGCGGCATCGCCATTTTGTTATATGGGAATAGTGTCCACACGGATGCTTCTATTCCCACTAAGATGTGTGTCTATCTTAGAAGAAAACAATCAAAGTCTATTGTTGATTCCTTTTATGAAAATAGATGAGAGGAGAACCAAGAGGGCCAACCTGAGTCTTGTGCTCGATTCCCTCTCCTTCTTGATAGAGTTTTGTTACTTGCTCTTTGTCTGCTCAGCTTCAAAAGGGACCTGTAGAATCACAACAACATACTACTATGAAACAAACAAGGATCTAAATTCACAAATAATGTAGGATCAGATGTACGTTAACCATATACAAGCATATATAAACAAGTACACCAGGATATGGAAGGAAATAAGAATAGCTTTATTCAGATAAAAGTAGCAATAGGATTACAACCATGAGCACCTCTAACCCAGCATCATCCTCCAGCTAAGAAGCCCTTCTTTCACCTCAAGAAAAGCAAAATCACCCAACATTGTGAATGTACACAAGAATACTGACAACACTTCTCTATAGATTATAAAATTCTAGCCCCTGGATCTCTGTGATGAGGGATCCATATATAGATGATTACAGAGAGGTGAGCCATATTTTGGGATCTTTATTAGTGTCTTCTCTCTGATAGTTCCTTCTTCCACTTGGAGAGTGAAGATCTCTTACTCATCCCTCGTCGAAAATGGAGTGGCAAGTGTCAGAGGGGAAGCTTCTGGAAGATTCCATGATCTTCCACCTCGCATTTTGGTCCCTACCATTTGTCCATTCCCGACCATCACACCCTATAGAGGAGAAAAACAGTATGCATCATACCCTGTACATTGGGAAGGTGATATGCATCACACCCTCTACATGGAGCTTTCAGTATGGTTTAGGTTTGACCATTTATGAGCAGTTTTCAGTGGAGAACTTCTGGGAGATGATGTAATTAGTTGACCTTGTTCCTTTAGGCAGTGAAGCAACCCTTTTAGGGACTTAAGAGCCCTCAGTTTACGGACATTTGTGATTGGGTTTGAAGTGCCCAAAAATCTCTATAACACTGCCACATTCAGAATCTTGATGACCAAAATTATTACAAATAGAACATTCTATTTCATTTTCAAGAGTAGAAAAGTTATTGTAGGTCCTTTTCATGATGCCAGTCATACTCCTCTGTTTTTTAGTTTCTCTAGTCATGATAGTTTTGTAGGCAACACACTGAGCTGATTTGTGTCCAAAGTTGTGACAAGAGAAACATTGGCCATTGAAGAAATTCCTTCGATTATCAACCCTGCGGACCGAACGATTGTAGTTTTCATTGACATTCATTCTTGAGGCAAATTGAGAATGATTTACCTGTGGTCTGTTGTAGCTTCTGTTTATCCTTGAAGCAGATTTCCCCTAATTTATTTAGTGATCTTTGTTCATTCTTGAAGAAAAATGTCCCTGATTTACCTGGTGAGCAGCATTGTGCCTTTGTTGTTGATTGTCAATTTGTTCACTTCTCCTTGCTGCATGAATATAACTTTTGGAGGTGGATGGCTTCTGTGATTGAGATGCTTCTCCATTATATCCCAGACCTGTCTTGATTAGTGGAGAACGTTGTACTTTGATAATCTCATCTAACGTTTCAGATCCTTTAACAAATCTAAGATTAAGAGCTTTAGTTTTCTCAATCTCTTTTCTAAGTCCCACTATTTCACATTCTAACTTTTCATGATGTTTTTCACTTTCAACCAATTGGAATTGCAGAGTATCAATAATCATATTTTTCTCTTCTAAACAAATTTTGAGTTTAGAAATCTCTTCATAAAGACCTTCTTCATCTATAGCATCCATGAAATCATCATCTTCAAAAGCCATTAAAAGTCTATAATTATT
Source organism: Pinus taeda (assembly GCA_000404065.3). Classification (NCBI taxonomy): domain Eukaryota; kingdom Viridiplantae; phylum Streptophyta; class Pinopsida; order Pinales; family Pinaceae; genus Pinus; species Pinus taeda. Next base: position 515 of record APFE030440672.1, on the reverse strand, counting down.
ACTTTGTTCATCTTCATCACTATTTGAAAATCCATCACTGTCTTCATGAGTGTAATAGCTTTTCTTATTTACATTCTGTTTCTTGTTCCATCTAACAGGTTCCTTACCTTTATGAGGACACTTGGCAGCATAGTGACCCAGCATAGTGACCAACTCTTCCACAAGCAAAGCATTTGAAGGGTAACTTACCTTTGAATCTTCCAACACCCCGTTGAAGGTTCTTGACAAAATTTGATTCTTCCTCTTCTTTTGACATATGTCCTGACTCATAGTAATCTCCTTTACTTGAAGCCTTGAATGTAGCTTCTCTCCTATCTGATGGCCCTCCTTTCCTCATTTCATAGCGGTTAGAATTCCGTGAAGCTGTGACATGGTAATTTTCTGTAGATTCTCCTTTTCTTCTATTGCATAAACTTTTGATTCAAACTTAGGAGACAAAGATCTTAGAACCTTTTCAACCACAACAACCTCTTTTATTTCTTCACCCAAAATTTTCATATAATTAACAATCTCAT